>JAOEHX010033386.1:0-16999 GCA_025448015.1 Bolborhynchus lineola | reverse complement strand
ACCACTACAGGTCTTTTAGGAGGGGGAAGTGAATGAACAAACTGCGTGGCTGATTTACAGCTTAAACCACGACAATGTGTTTGGATGCTCACTCTTTGCTCTGAAAAAGTATTTAAGCATCCGGGCATTACCTAGCTCCAACAGACATGAGTAACTAAGGTAGCTATTCTCAGTCAGTTTTTCCTGTAAACATTTTCTATCTATATAAAAAATATAATTATCTTTACCAATTTTTTTTTTTTTAAAAAGTATTTCAAGCTATTAAAACTGGCTGATGATTTCTTACACTGAATTAAATCACAGTGTTCAAAATTCAATTCAAAAAAGCAAAAAGTCCTATTCACCAAATGCTTTCTTTGTGCAAACAGCAGTATTGCTCACAATTAAGTATTCACTCCAGGTTTACTATTATGAATATCAGGAAAAGTTGATTATATCTCTGTACCCAGCAAGGCATCAAGTTTACTGAAATTCTGTGCTATTTAGCACACAAATTAGAGTAAAGAGACTGTAGGTTCACTGCATATTTTTCTACCAGAAAGTATGTTTCTCTCACAGTTGGGCCTGATTGAATTCCTTTTATAGGACTTCAGGGAACTCTGGATGGGCATTGATAGAATCATGTTTGGTTTAGACCTATATTTTGTCTTTAGATCTGTACATTGGGTTTCCACTGAAGTTTTTATGTGTCTACTGGTAATAATAGAAAATCTCTACACGATACTATAGCTTCAGGTGGATTAGGATACGGTTACCTAAGAAACTGCTTCTTTTGCACAGCCATGTTTCTACAGCTGATAACAGCACTTATTGAAGATTGTGAATGGGAAATAGAAGTCAAGAATGTATCAGCTTCTGCCTTCCCACTTGGTTTGCAATTGCAGCATTTGCTGTTGGCTGCCTTCTTACCGTCTATGAGAGTATGTATGTCTCATGCTTTCTTTTTGTGGTGTCCAGATATGGGATTGGCATCTGGAGTGGCTGATCTAATCTCTAATTAAAATAAAAACTGATGCAAACTGCTAAGACAACCCTGCAGCACATTTCTCACTTCTGCTTTGAAGAATTTAGCATGGTTTTTTTGTTTTGGTATTTTTAAGAGGAGTGTGTCTGTCACTGTTCCTCTGTGCATCCAAGGAGTATGCTTCAAAAATTCTGACGTAAAAGGCACAGTTGTTAAAATAAGTAGTAAATAAATAGTCAGTGACTACCCAGTTTTGGTAGCATCTACCAAGTTCTTCTTAGCATCTTTTAATACTTTGAGGCACATATGAATACTGTATTATTCACTGTCACTGTACACCTTCCTAATGGGGAAGTAGGATTTGTCGCCATGCACTTGCCTGCTGTGTTGATTGCATTCAGATACTCAATCAGATAAGAGGTGTGCTTAGGAGCTGCAAAACATAGGCTTTGGCAGCTTGTTTCCAGCTGTGGTATCTGGGTGATTGGCTCCATCCTCCTCTCTGACCTCTTGTCCAGCTCTGCTGCTCAGAACTGTAGCAGCTGTGAAATTGTCCATGGGGGCTGGGGAAAAGGGTTAGATAGCTGCTGAGTAATTATGCAGATGCAACTTTCAGGAGTCTAGCTCCCTGTTTGATGTCTAGGAACATACAGCAAAACAGAATTCTGAATTTTTTTCACAGTCTCTCTGCAGACCATGCATTTGTAACAGTTTTAAAAGACAGTCTATATGTGTTTTCTCAGAACATAGAAATAAGCTTTTACATTGTGGCCCCTAAGCCAGTATATCTTCTTTATCCTCTTCTACTACTACTATTGGGTGCTTTTTTTGTTATGTTAAAGAAAAGAAAGAAAGCTTTGCTGTTCCCCCAAATAAAAGCATTGTATTATATTCTTGGGACAGTGAAAAATAAATCAAGCTCAGTAAGATGGTATTTCATACTATTAACAGAACTGGGGTGTCCACCAAACCTCAGAACAGAGAAGTAGTCCATAACCAGGTGGGACTTTGCCTGACTCTGTTATTTTTATAGCAGGATTTGCAACCCCTAACCAGCTGTCAGCAGGGCCTGCACATAAAAATTTGATTTCTTTCTGCCCTAGTATCAGTGGGTTCTGAGTGCTTGCTCTCTGCTGGGCCCTGCAGCTCATGCTTTTCTCCTATTGAGATCTGGAGTGTGCTGCACAAGGAGAAGATGGTTTTAAGATGGAAGTCTTGCAGAGCTTACAGATCCAGCACAGGCTGAAGTCCCTCTATTGTACAGTCCAAGCTGTCTGGGATTTTAAGTCCAGAAATGTTAGGGGATTAATTGAGGTGATCCTTAATGAAATATTTGAGAAGCCTTGGCCACATAGTGGACTTGAGACCAAGATAACAGTGTGGTGTTTTGTAATAACTGCTTTATGCAGTGCTAACAGCCAGCTCTAGTAGTTACCCCTCATGCCTCAGTGCCAGTTTACTTTGGCGGCATATGGTGTTAAAGAATAAGTATTACTTATGTCAGATGCATCCTTGTGTGGAGTCTCTTACAAAGAACTTAAGCCAGCTATTGGTACCCCTCCAATGAGTTACACCTCACTTACAATTAGATCCACTGCTGTGTATTTACATGGCAAATTACAAGGTAAAGGATAATTTAGTGTAATTTGCCAGTTACAGACAGAGCTGTAACTGTCAATAGTCAATAACACAAAACCAGTTAGCTTGAGTACCAGTAGTGGTGTACTTATGTCAGCTACAGAACCCGCTGCCGCCTGAAATGCTAGTGGAGTTAGGAGTAGAGGTGTCAAAATCCTGCTCCGCACAAGGGAGCAACTGCAGGAGGGAGCCTGCAGAAGGAGCAGCCCTGTGTTTGTTGAGACATGTAAATATTCACAGGAGAAGTGGTGAGTGTGTTGCTCCTCATCAAAAAGTTTCTTTTTAAAAGTCAAACAACAACAAAATTCGGCATGCTGTCAGAACTCAATTTTATGATGGCAATATTATAATAATGTTGACTTTTAATTAAATGAAGTTGATATATTTTAAGTCTGCAGATTAACCATCTGTTGCTGCTTTAATGAATATCCTTCATGGCATCAGATCAGGACCCACGTTTTGTTTTGGATTGGGTTTTTTTCTGATTTCCCCAGATAGCATTCTGAAGCATATATTTGTTGATTAAAGCATGAAATATTGGCCAGAATCAATTTGGAGTGGGAATTTGCCTACTGCTGGGAAATGAAGCTTGTGCACAGGATTGTATTTTCTGTATTTCTGAACTCCTTCTAGGTTGAAATGTTTCTGAGCAAGAATTTTTGGTAGTTGTCTTTACTGCTTCTCCATGCCAAATACCTTCCTTTGAACAGCACCTTCTGATTTATGGTTTGTGAGAAATCGCTGTTAAAGTACATATCTTCTTCATAGACAATTAAACTTGGAAGCTCTGGATTTCTTTATGAAGGTGAGATGTTTCACAAAACTGTGTTAACTTAAGCAAAATATCTTCCTGTATATGTTTTGTCTTTTGAATTTTATCTTCAGCACCAGATGTGTTGTGCATAAAACAAATATTATTTTGTAAAAATGACTCCTACAACCAGCAGCTAAGCAATAAAGAAGAAAGTAGCTATAAAGATGTTATGCCATAATTTGCAGCTGCATCTTACTTTGCTTTAGGTTTTATACTGCTCATTACTAATATGAATTTTCTGTTTATAAAGTGAATTAATTTTACTATAACTCAATCTTGATGAACAATGTTTGTCGTCTGTCACCCTTCTGTAGGGAGTTGTTTGGATATTGGATGTGCTTCCTGACTTAATTTCAGAATGTCTTTTCTTTTTTTTGTAGGTTCTTACTGTTTTCATCTTCTGTTGAGATCCTTTTGTGAACACCAGTTAAGATGTCTTCCTTTCTCTGAATGCTGGCAGTCTAACATTCAGTTTTCTCTTGAGGGGGAGTTTAAAATAATGACAATGGTCGAGCTGTTTTTCATGGAGCACTTTTACTGATGACTATGGACATAGGGATAGACATAGACAAGTTTTCTGAGAGCAATAGGTGAAGCACAAGTGGCCTATTAGATCAGACTGCTAATGTCGGTCCCAAGCAGAAAGCAGACCATGTTGTCAGCTGGAAAAAACAGGTCTGGTACTTGATTTTGCAGAGTATTTTTTCTAGCCCTGTGTTACAGATCTTAGGCCCTGTGTTATCCTCGAAACAAATTGTTTGGCTAATAGAGTTGAGTTTTGTTTTGTTTGTTCATTTTATTTTTTTCTCACAATTGAAGGAAGTACAGTAGCTGTCAAGAGCATGTGAACAGCTTGATACACATCATGAATTCTTTTTATCATGCAGGGTGTGGAGATTCTTCAATAAGGAAGACTCGTGTTTATTGCATGAAGAATAGAAGTAGCAGAAAAGGTGAAAGCAATAATAGAAAAGGTGATAACAATATTATATCGCTTGTGATGTTAAAAGAAGCAGTGGAAAAAGTGATAGCTTAAGTCCCTTCTGATGCTGGGAATGTTGCCTATTAAAATATCAAACGAACGCCATCAAGTTGATCCCACTATGCAGATCCTGTCCATGATGAGGTTTTTTGGCATTGTGACCTTTAGAGGTTTCATAAGATTTTCTTAAAAGTAAACAAACTTTTTCATAGTTTCTTCTGTAAGGTAAAGGAATGTTATGTGTAGGTATGCTGCTTAATCTAAAGGTAAGACATAGTAAGTAGATTATGTCATGCATATGGACTGGGTGGGAACCACATACAAGCTTCTCCATTACAAATTCATCAGCTAAGTTTGTGCAGCAGCCACCAAGATCTGTTGAAAGCAGCATATTCCTATGTGTCTTCGCAGGAACCAGTTAAAGGCAATCATAGTATATTCCCAGGTTATATAGTGGTTACTCACGCAAACATATGGGTCTCCATAAGCAAGTCTTATAGTTGTACTCTCCCTGGGTTCTGCCTGAAATCACTGACTCCTCATTATAATATCTTCTGCAGCAGCCTGCTACAAATTCCTATCTGGTTTGTAAAATAGACAGATACAGCTAAGATGCCCTGGAGCAGCCATTTGTGTGGCATGGTGTTTGCCAATAAAAACCTCATAGTGTGGTCCAGGCATTTTACTTGCTGCATGAAGAAACTGCATGATGAGCAGCTTTGATAGATGTCCTGTTTTACTGAAACCACCTCTGCAGCAAAGGTCACAGTGTGGCTCCTGATATGAGGGACAAGGCAAGGAAGAGCCCTGTGCCTGAAATGCTGATCATTTAAAATCCTTAAAAGTCAGATGCTGTCTGAGACAAGATAGATATCTGGCAAAATAATGTGGAAGTAAAGGCAACCGTATCTAAGGCTTTAAAGTCAACAGTGCCATTTTAATGTTAATTTTCCATTTTAAAAAACAGCCCTTGAAAACATCATCTTGTATATATCTACAGGGATATGACATGGTATCTTCCATTAATTTGATTAATTCCACATTTAATAATGTTCTACTGCAAACAGAACTCACCAGTTAACTGCTGGATTTATTATAGAAAAAAAAAAAAATCCCTCTTGAGTGTATAAGAAAAATATTAGAGCGGTTTGTTTTTAAGAAGGGGAAAAGAGGTTTGCACTTTTGTTAGTATAAACATTAGTAGGCTTTGATACACACATTTTTAATGCCTAATAACTGATTGATATCATTCATCTGTATAATTTGAATCATTGTTATCCTGAAGGGAATTGCCTGATTAAAAATATTTATCTCTTGAGAAGATGAAAGAATGCCAATGTATAAAAGATTAGCAAGTCAAATTTTCTAAGTTCAATGCAAAAGCAGAAAGTAAAAGGTTTTCTTTTCCTCTTGCAGCAGCAGAGTGTGAGGAGCTAGCCTCCTCCTCACTGTATTTGCCTTGTTTTGAAAGAAAGAAGCTTAAGCTACTTGGTGAGCACTTCTAGTTCTTGAGATCTTCCTGGTAAACAACCTGTCAATACTGATCAATCCAAATGCCAGTTCAGCTGTGAAAGGGTTTATGCCTCAGCTACTATTAATGACTTGTGATAGAAATTAAGTAAATATTCTTGTAGGTTTCCCTCCTCATTGTTACCACCTGCTCAGACACATTATGGCAATTCTTCTGAAAGCAAAGACTTCACCCTGTGTCTGTCTGTCACTCTCTCTAATTCCCTCCCTTCAGCTCTTGAATATCAGTTCATTTAAATAGACTGCCAGCTGCACAAGGGAACTGGCCAGTAGCTGCTGTTTCTTTGGAGGCAACAGTCTGGTGCTGCGTGGTTTGACAACCTGAAGCTATGGAAAAGATCTGTGAAAATTAATTGGGTTTCCACCAAGAACGCAAGGTCAAGCTTCAGAGCTCTAGTGCTTTGGTAATGTGTTCTACAGCCAGCTGAAGGTCAGGAGCTGTTGTAGGTAATGGCAAAAGTGAGAGTAGCTCTGTTCAAGCTGTGTTGGTTGCACTGTGTCTTTCGCAGATGCCAAGGTGATGGTACACTACAGAAACCTGTGGAGGCAAAGCAGTGGAGGTTGCTAGGGAAACCTGATTTCTTGAATCAGAATGAACATATAGTACGAGATACCAACATAAGTACTGATATGCTTCATTTTTTGAGAATGAAAAAAAATAGTATTGGCAAGCATTATTGTTTCTGTCTGCTCTGGAAATTCTGTTAATTTTAGTATGATGAGATCTTGTTGAGAGAGCTTATATTCAAGTGTTGTGTAGTTCCTGTGTGCAAACATGGAAACCTGGAGAACAGACCACACTGGTTTATGGTTAAAATCATAGAATCATTTTGATTGGAGAAGACCTTTAAGACCATTGAGTCCAACTGTTAGCCTAGCACTCACATGTCCACCACTAAACCATGTCCCTAAGTGCCACATCTACAGGTCTTTTAAATACTTCCAAGAACGGTGACTCAACCACTTCCCTGGGCAGCCTGATTCAATGCTTGACAACCCTTTTGGTGAAGAGATCTTTCGTAATATCCAATCTAAACCTCCCCTAGGGAAACTTGAGGCCATTTCCTCTCATTCAATCACCTGTTACTTGGGAGAAGAGTCTGACACAAACCTTGCTAAACCTCCTTTCAGGTAGCTGTAGAGACACATTAGGTATTCCCTGGGCTTTCTTTTTTTTCAGACTAAACAACCCCATCTCCCTCCAAGTTTTGTATCATTGTGTGGGGTTCTTGTGGTCCAAGTGCAGGACCTGGCACTTTGCCTTATTGAACCTCACTCATGCAGTTGACTTTGGCCTATCTATCCAGCCTGTCCAGATCCTCTGTGAAGCCTTCCTACCCTCAAGCAGATCAATCTTCCAGCCCAAAATGTGTGAGGCCTCCAAAATGTCTATGTTAAGTCTCCACATACAGCACACTTTTTTGTTAATTTAACTTGTGTTGGTTAGTGATGAATGAGTGATTTATGGTTTGGTGGAGAAAGCATATTGAAGGTGATATTTTGTAGTGAAAATTCACCAGCTAGTAGTAATGTTTTGGTGAATAAATGTGATAATGAATGTTGATCCAGAAAGGTTACATTACATTTGTCTAAGTAACATCTAGCAGTATGGAGGTGTGCTGGTTCAGCATTATACTGTATTTAAAGTATACAACATTGTTGTATCCTTGTATGTGACTTTTTTTTTTTTTTTTTTTTAAGTGTGAGATTCTGTTTTACTTTAACAAAAAACTTCAAGGTTGATGTGCCTGGTCAGAAAGCAAAACATGTTGGGGGGAAATAATATGAAGTGCTGCAAAATTTGATGGACAAAGGTGGATACAAACTCTGCTTATAGGCTCATATTCTCTACTTGTTTGAGCTTGTTTTTCCTAGCAGCTCCGTTTTCCCGTTTCTGAAGGAAGAGAAAAAAGTGGTAGGAGTGTGCTAGCATGGTGTGAAGCCTCAGCAAATGACCCCTGCCCCGAGAAGGGCAGTTTTCATCTAGGAAAGAACCCCGACTTAAATAAGGGCTATAGTACATGTGAAAACAATTATCATTTGATTGTATGCATGTCTGGCCTCAATTTCTTCTATGCCCCTTTTATCTTCATATGATGGAAGCTCAGCATGAAAGGAAATAATGTAGTGGGAAGTTGTTGCTGAAAGACTTTGACAGCCAGAAGAATTTAGATAAATCCTTCTTGTAACCAGGCAGATAAAGGTGATGCAGGACTACATTTCTAAATGAGGAAAGCTATAAGGAAAGTTCAGACTCTTATTTTAAAGTGTAGGTTGGAATAAAAATTGAAATTCTAGGTAAATGAAGACAAGTTAGCACTAGAAGAGGTACAGCTGTAGCAAGATTCTACTACACTAAAGCTAGTGGATGTGTATGTACTGACCCAGGTAGTTTTATCCTGCTGTCATTGATAAAACATAGATATGCATGAAGTGGATCAAAGCCTACTGTCACAAATGTGAATATTAAGCTACATCTAAGTATATGTAACATAAAAAAACCTAAAAAGCCAAAAAAAACCCAACCAAAAACAAAAACAAAAAAAAAAAAAACACCACTTCAGGACTGAACTATGCTAATTTCATAATCAGGCATTTGAGTTTCATAAATTCAAAACAGGCATTGTATTATGAAAGCTTAAGGTACTGGCTACCAAAGTTGATAGATGAGCACAGTACTTCCATGTTTGTCTCTGTAAGGAGCATAAACAAGAATTTGAAATGCTGCAGATGGAATTCTGAAGCTGGGGATCTGCTGCCACTTTCACTGTTGAGTGCTTGTAAATATGACGAGGACTTGTTGCCAGTACATCCACTGTTGCATTTTCTTCCAGAGATAATTGTCTTAAAATAGATGATACTACAGCACAGTCCTTGACTTTTATTTTTTTGAATTATTATTATTCACTTTAATTGGGAAATCAATCAAAACATGCAGGTCTTGCCTTTTGATAAAAAAGGCTGTCTCTAACACCAGCTTTCTTCTCCTACGTGGTTTTTGGTCTCTAGGTTTGTAAAGAGTTAGACAGATATCAAATGCAAACTCAGAATAGCATGAAGCATGTCTGGTTTGCCTGCTAGTGAAGTTTTCCTTTCAGAATGAAATACATCTGTCTGGCCTGATGGGTTTTTTCAGAACTGCCACTGCAAATGTGGATTTCCATGACCTGAATGAATATATCAAAGTCTTGCTTAGTGCATGACTTCAGCTGAGCACAGCTTGGTCAAAAGGTAGAAGGGCATAATGAGAAGTACATCAAGCCATGGAAAAGAAATGAAAGTGATTTGGGTTAGAGTTTCAATATCTGAATAGCATTTCTCAGTGTTTCTTAGCTACATGGGCTTCCCTTTCACAGTGTATCCAAGCCACAAGGATTTCTCTGTCCACATGACATTTCACATTGTAAAACCTTTTTCCACTTCTAACTCAGAATTTCAAAAGCATTCATCATTTCTGACAATGGCAGCTATTTGGTTAGTAGTTGTGTATAATTGGAGCTGAGCTTGATTGATTATCTCGTATTAAGTGTGTAGGAATCATGCTTTGGTTAATATAACTGATATTTATGAAATTTCATTCCAGTTTGCTGTAATTTACAGTTTATCATTCCAAATGCATCCTTTTAATGTAAAACTCAAATGAAAACTGACAGTTCTTCACACAGGGCTTCTTCAGAAACTATCACTTGGTGAATACCATTATCAGCAGAAATTTAGGTTGTTGAGTTTTTAATAGAAGTTTCCTAATATTATTTAAAATAGCCTGCAGTTGTAATTATTTTGACTTAAACAGTATCTAAATAAATAACCATGGTTCTCTTTGTAAAGGAAAAAAGCTCTTTACGGAAACATTAAAAAGCACCTTAGATGTAGGAAATGCTGATGGTATTTCTTGCTGCTGGTGACAGATTGACAACTGCTCAACAAGTTCTTGCAAATCTGTGCAATCCATTCATTATCTGCTAATAATTACCTATTAACCTGTGTGGTCTAAGTTTCTAAACTTTAGCCTATTGCAGGCAAAGGGAAGAAAACACAAAAGTCTCTTTTCTGCAACCTGAAAGCTGTAGTTTTAAAAGCATTAATCTGAAACATCCTGAATATGAAATGCAGAATGGGAATTACAGCTTTCTTTAAAAAGATATCATGGCCTAGATCTTCTGTCATCTTTCACGCTGCTTTGCGCTGTTCCAGCAGATAGAAGCAGCAGGGCAGCTGGCACAGCTTACTGCCCAGGGACTGTGCTGGAGGGAAGAAAATCCCCTGGTTGCATTGTGCCAGGAGAACTATCTTTTTTCACTCCTCTTTGCAGACTGCAGTATGAAGTATGTGTCAGAGGGCACCTTAGAGAGCAGGGAGAGGAAAAATAAAAGCCTAGAGTAAATCCAAGAGTCTGGAAGGGCTGTATCGCACCTGAGCACAATTTAAAGCAGCCTTGAGGTGGCTCCAGTGATTTGACAATAAAAGGAAAAAGGGAAGACCAAGGTATTGCCACCAGCATGTCGACAGAATCAGGATAAGCACTACTATTAAACATTCATCTTGAATTTGCTGAATATTGGTGTAGAAGACAGCATGCATAAACTGTAAAGACAAAAATGATAGCATATGTCTACAAAGTTTGAAAAATAGAGATAAAAGTTCCATTCCTGTTTCTCAGTGAGAATTGGGGTTATGGATAATTTCAGGAATAATTCAAGTGGACTAGATGAGAACAGGAAACCTGTGTGACTTCTACTATCAGCCAGCCTGATGTGTGAAGGATACAACAAAAATTGACAGAAATTGCTCATACTCTCATAGGAGCCCTATTGCTGCACTTTGTGGTATATTTCCATTTTTAGAGCGAAAGGATATTAAGCGGTATTGAAAAGTTAAATTTCAACACAACTTCAGAAAGGGTCAAGATTGCAGCCAGCTAATCTGATTAAATTTATTTGCCCAGGAAACAGGTACAAACTGATAAAAAATTCGACAGAAATCTTTTTGTAATGTATATGCTTTCATGTAAGTACAAATTGTGTCAGAGAATATGAATGTTAAAATTGTAAAAGTCAAATATTTGGAGGAGAAGAGATAACAAACTGCTTCTATCGGTAATCCATTTTCCTTTTGTATTTAGTTATATTGTAAAACAGTTTTTCCTCTGTGCTCACACATTATTTTCTCAGTTTGTGAGGAAATTGTCAGTTTTTGGTGCATTGTGCTTGCACTTTTAATCCTCCCCATTATATATCTGAATGCTGCATTTAGTTCACTTCATTGCAGTTTCTCACTAAATATTCCACACCAACATTATCAGAGTCATAGCAGGAGTTTTATATTAGAAGGCCATGGTCATGAAGTGCTGCATAAACTTTAATGAATTTATCCTAACCATACCCAAAAGGAAGTTATTGCTTTATCTATATTTTAAAGATATACAATTGACTCTTCAGATTATGACCAAAATTGTCAAGCAAACATTTATTTGAAGGGGCATGATCTGAATTTTCAGAAGTATCAAGTTTTTATGTCACTGTTTCCATTCAGAAAACCACTTCAGTCAAGTACAGTTGCAATTTGAATGCTTAACACTTTTGTAAATCTGGCCTCAGGTGTTGCCCACTGTGCATGCAGGAAATGAAAGACACAATTAGTAGCCATCTGTGAAATGTTTGCCCAGCGTCAGAGTGGATCTCAATGGCAGAGATAGGGATGAAATCCAGTTCTCTGGAGTAGCAGTCAGTTGTCTTCACCATCAAACCCTCATTTCTCTTCCATCTGTCTACAACTCCATTTATTAACTCCTTGCAGCATTGGCGACAAATGAGCCATGGACAGCAACCTTCACTACTCAGCCCTGATTCATCCATGTCCCATACTACGCACTGGATGAAGCCTGTGATTCCACATGAGAGGAATAAAAAGTATCTTTGTGAAATTTAAACCTGATAGTGTAGAGAGAACTGAGTAAAGATGTTTTGCCTGGGTTTTTGGGTACCTGACATTGCATCCTTAATATTCTTTTACTGCAGGTCTTTTGAGTGTGCAATACTTTATACATATGTGTTTGTGCATTTGTGTGCTTGTGTTTTTAAATAATCTCTGTAATAATGCCAACTCTTTCTAAAATCATCTGCAACTTAGATACACATTTGAAATATTAGGTACTATAGTACTATATAGTTCTATTAGGTACTTCAGTTTGGGAAGAAGATGAGATTATTATTAGTTAGCAGTTGTAGCTTTGATTTAGGAGTAGAAATTAGCAGTTCCTAATCTGGAAAATGCAGACCAAAAAGAGAAAAGGAATCAATGCGCCTTAGGAGTTAATTCAAAACAGAATGTCAGAATGATAGGGGAAAAATGTTTCGAAAACAGAGCTAAGGAGTGAATTCTTCTGCTAAATACCTGGAAGGTAATTTAAATATAGAAAGTCAGTAGTTCCATATTGTTTATTGTATGAAGCATGCCTTGGTTTCACAGATTTATACATTGAGACAATTTGCTCTGTTTTAGTGCCCTTCAGGGAGCATTAAGATCTGGAGATGAGAGACAAAGATGTGGGTTCTTTTGTCTCCTTCAAGTTTCTGTCAGGAAAATAGCTTAATCTGAGACACTCAGATTGCTGCTTAGTCTAAATCAGTTTGCCAAATACATTTTCATCAAGATTTAGAACTTGAAAACAACCCCATTGATTTTCTAGTCAATAGGTTGTTTGAAACTATTAGACTGGCTATCACTTAAGACTTCCTGTAGTAAATTTCTTCCTGGAACAACTTGGTCATTTCTACAGATGTATCTATAAAGACAATGCAATAGTGACAGAAAGCACCATTAGTAGTATCTCTGGGTAAGGAAGATGAACAAAGCATCGTTGTATTTAACTGGCACATTTTAGGATCAGTAAGATTAATTGCTTTACAAGAAAGTTCTCCATATTGTAAATTTTTTAGTTGGATTCTGAATATTTGAGTTTCAAAGAACAGTTTTGACTTACATTTTTCATTGTCTGTATCCTCTGTTTACCTGGAAAAAATGGGTGAGGAAAACCCTAGAGGTAAGAAATTCATACGTGCTGAAGTATGAATTACTATTCATGTAATGTGAATTATGTGTTGATCTGAAGTGACTTACATTTTTGTCTCGTGATTCCTGAGGGTAATTGCCATTTCAAGTGGTAAAGTAATAGTATAAAGCTCTCTGGGGAAAGAAATAGTATTGATTCACTCTTGTTTGGGATCCATAAAATGGGGTTTTTTACATATCTACACATTCATTTGTTGGTGACCTACAGAATACCTGGGAGCTGGTACCAGAGAGTAAAAACAGCAGAAGGATTGCAGCTTATATGTTAAACATTTAATAACACTTTAAACCATAGGGAGAAACCATGTGTAATCAGCAGAATGACCTGAAGTTTTGACATTATCAAACCTGAAATAATCTAACTAAATCAGAGTACTTCTGGGTAGTTTGGATATAGAATAACTGTATTTACTACTAGTAGTCTGTGCAGTGCTTCTGTGGGATTTCATAAGCTTAGCAAGGTGTAGCCATGATTTCTGGTATCATCATAGGCACTGCTGGAAATAATGCGAGATGCCCTCTTCCTTTTCATTTTATAGTGTAATGGGGCTTAAAAGTACTATGCTATTTGCACTCTTGTACTTACAGTGAGAGGTCAAGCTAAAGAACTGAGCAGACCATTTTAAACTCTGTTTTTAAATTTAACATCTTCAACGAATTCCAGTATGGGTAATTTAAACCATTTTCCTGAAATTCTGGTATGACCTGTAAAATGTACCTGTGTTCAAGGATTTCTTTTTAACTTAATTTTGAATTAATCTAAGAGTCTTGATGAAGTAATAAAACTATTTGGACAAATCTTAAGAAAAGCTGACCTGAATTAATGTTTTATTCTGGAGACAAATAAAAGTAATTTCTCAAACGTTGTGAGAGTGTTTCTGAACTTAGGTGAATTAAAACTGATAAATCAGTCTCATTAAATCCATGCAGTGCTTGGATAGATCGGTTTCTTCTATAGTTTCCATTATGCAAGGTGCTGTGTAAACACTACTGTTTTGTTACAGGAGTCCATAATTTATCCCAGAAGTGATTAATTCATTGTGTTAAGCAGCAAGCTACTAGAAGACTGAGTTTTTTTTCTGTACTGCAAGCATTGGACATCAGTTACACACTTGCCATATGTAGCTGTGTAGTGTATCGTGATTTTTGCTGTATGTTCTTTTAAAGGTATAGAGGATAACTGAAATTTTTAAGGTTATATAGGAGTATAAAAAATGCCCCTTTGCAATCCTAACTCCTAATTTGTTAGCTTAGAACAATTATTGACTAATGCCTTTGGATACTGAAGAATCATTGTCCTGGGTTCAGCAATCCAGGACAGTCGTTTAAAAAATGTATAGCTGGGGAACCTCTGTCACTACTGGATGTTAGAGTCTATCTCATGCTCATAATGACCACCTTGGGAAAATCCTGAAGAAAAAGCACTTTGGCTGTTTCTGTTGTGCAGTTATTTTATGAAATGCTATAAAAGCAGCTATGGATTCTTACCAGTCATCACTATCCACCAATCTTGAAAATGTGTCTACTATGAATTCAGGGTCTGTGGGCATGTCTGTACTGCACTGGTAGGTTTCCCTAGGGATTCATTTTCCCTGGCTAGTGCCTTGTGATGACCATAGGTTGCCCCATCTCATGCATGTGGGTGGAACCTCAGGAGCACTCACCCTCCAAAGTGTGTGCAGACAGTCTGGATGACTTGCACCTCACAAGGACCTACTTGGAAAGACCTGGTTCTGCCAACACATCTCTCTAAAGGACATATGGCATGCCCCATTGTTCTGAGTTTGGCTGTAGCAGTTATTTTCCCCCTTTTTGGTAGCTGGTGTTGTGCTGTGTTTTTGATTTTAGTCTGAGTACAATTCTGATAACACCGATGTTTTGTTGCTAAGTAATGCATATTCCAATCACTGACTTTTCAGCCTCATGCTCTGCCAGTGATCAAGGGCATGGGAAGCCGGGAGGAAGCAGAGACAGGACACCTGACCCAAACTAGCCAAAAGGGTATTCCATGCCACAGCATGTCAGTATATAAACTAGATGGAGTTACCCGGAAGGTCCAGATAGCTACTTGGGTCAGGCTGGGTGTCGGTCAGCAAGTGGTGAGCAATTGTATTGTGCATTACTTATGTTTATTGTTTTCTTTTCCTTTTCTGCTTTTAGTTTTATATTATCTCCCCTTGTTATTTCCCTTATCATTTTTATTGGTGGTAGAAGTAGTGGTTTGTGTTATACCTTAGTTACTGGACTGTTCTTATCTCAACCCGTGGGAGTTATGTCCTTTTGATTCTCCTCCCCATCCCTCCAGGAGTGGGAGGAGAAGAAAGGGGGGAGTGAGTGAGTGGCTGTGTGGTTCCAAGTTACCAGCTGGGCTTAAACCATGACATCCATACTGTCCATTTCCCACTGCTGTTGGGATGCTTCCATGCATGGTGTGCTTCTTTGGAGAGTTGCTCTGCCCAAAGCTTAAGAAAAGTGATCAGACCTCTTTCATATCTGTACAAATTGCAAACTTCCCTAAACCAGGTCCTTAAACAACTTTAGTAATGTCATATGGCTGGTGGAAAGCCTCCTTCTGAAGAGAGTGTGCTTCAGTCCACCTGTGGACCATCAGCTGCCAAAATATGTTCACCTAGTCTTTAGAGCTGTAAGGTAGCCAGAAGGAATCCACAGTGAGCTACAAGAATTTACCAGGACCATACCTTTTTTTCTCACCCGTGAATGCAGGGAGAAGGTCTGTGTCAATATTCTCTGTTAGGGAACCCACACCAGCCCCTTAAGGAGTAGGATCACAATGTCACTGAACACGTTTCTGGATCATTTTATATTATGAATGATTTGACTCTAGGTGAGGGATCCTGAAAGAGGACTGCTGGATAAAATTAAGAGGCAGTGACTGTGGAAGGGTTGTTCCTGACCCAAACCTCACAGAAATGCTTTTGTCTTCCAGACTGGCATATGGTATAAAAAAAAGATAAAAATGAAAAAGCTGAAGAATACCTGTGACCTGTTTAAGGAGTGACAGCCTTTTTCATCTTTCTTTTTTTTTTTTTCCAAAATATTGCATATTGAGAGCAAGGATTTATGCTGACATCATCTCTTTTCACTCTAGTGCAGGAGACTGAAGAAAATGTAGTGTTTCCTTATTGTGCAGTCCCGGTTTGCTGTGACTCAGTGTGGACTTTAATCTGGAAATACCATATGGAGAGGTACATCCTAGATAACAAAGGCTTCAGGGAATGTTTCAGACTGCATAGGGTGCAAAGGGTGGCAATAACAGGACCATCAAGACTGTCATGCCCTTCTAGAGTGGTAGCTGCAGGCTGAGATCCCTCAGCATCTGAACTGCCACTGGGACATAACACTGTGGCTATCTAGCTACTAAAGGTTAGGACTGGAAAATCAGCCACTATATGCCAGAATATGTCCTGAACTCTCTGGGCTGCTGAATCCGAGATTAGCTGTGTGATCATGGCTTGTCATGATAGCACGCACAGGTGAGTAGGGTAATGTTCCTTTTTGTGAGTTATTTGCCCGTCCGTGGACTTAGACTCTAGTATAGAAGTAAATCTAAAAAAAATCTTGAGGGATCTTTTTCTCTGGCTCTGTGATCTCTTTTAGAACAGTATCAGTTTGTATTTGCCACAGTAAATAAAGGTGGCCTGTAGAAAAATTTTTCTTAGCTGCTCTTCGAATATTGTGTACTAATCCAGTAAGATGAATAAAAAATAATTTTATTTATGTAATCTGACTATGCCCTGAGTAAAATATCCCAATGTCTCTGCATAGTGACTTACCTTTCATTAAATGTTTTCTTTTGTATTTGTTTTTTTGCTTGTTCTCTCAGTAGAAGGGCAAACCCGTGCAGTGCTGCTGAATGTAGAACCTCTTTCAAGGTTAAGTAGTCCCTTTGCAAGGCCAGTACAGTTTGCTTGCAGCTAGCAAGATATTTTTTAATGCTTGATAAAAAGGTATTTCTGGATTTATTGCCCTGCATACAAGT
>JAOEHX010033380.1:1447-23186 GCA_025448015.1 Bolborhynchus lineola | reverse complement strand
AGAGACAAGGACGTCATGTGAGACAGTGTCAAATGCTTTGCACAAGTCCAGGTAGATGACATCAACTGCTCTACCCCAGTTTATAAGCCTCTTTTTTCCTTTGAATTTTCCTCAGCAGTTTCTTATCCATCCAAGGGGGTCTCCTGGCCCTCCTGTAGCACTTCCTTCTAGTAGGGATGTATCGCTTCTGAGCTTGCAGCAGTTGATCATTGAATATCATCCAAGAGACTTGGGCCCCCCTGCCCTCTAGGGCTATATCACATGGAACCTTACTGAGAAGGTTCCTGAAGAGGCCAAAGTCCACTCTCCTGAAGTCCAGGGCAGTGAGCTTGCTGCACACTCTTCTCATCTTGGACCTTAGCTCTCAGAAGGAAGCAAAACTCTCATAACTCCCCATCAGGCTGGCAGATGGGTACTTCAGTGCCTCTTAACCCAGAGTCATACACCATGAGCACTCGTTTCTTTTTGCATATTATCTGTTAGTGGCATATTCTATATTCTATAAATAGACTAGCTTTTTAATTTGATAATAATTCAAAATAAGTAATTCTTTTTAAACTCAGAAATATTGTCAACAGGAAGACAGCTCCCAAATTAAATATCAAAACCCAGCTTGTGATTTGGATGGAACATGTCTGCCAAGCAGGAGGCAGCTGTAGGTCCAGAGCAAGTAGGCAGTTGCCTAAGGCAGCAGCAGAGAGATACAAAAATCACAGTGGTAGCAGAGCAGCTCCCCCAGGCACCACCTGGTAGGCTGAGATTATATTATCTTCACATTTTCAAAAATGAGCAAACTTATGCCACTCCCTGCCTTGGTTTGCCTTCATCCTCCTTCTGGTAGACAAAGGAGGTCTTGAAATATCCCAGCATGGAGCTGGAGAATGACTGGTTTTCCCTTCATACCCCTTCTCTCAAGCATTCATGCTACATTGGGTCAGAAAGTCCAAGCAGGTGTTCGTTATTTTATTCTCATTAATGTTGATTCACTGCTGTGAAACCTTGAGTCTGACTGTGACAAAACCATTACATTGACTTCTGTACCACTGCACTGGTTTTGACTAAGATAGAGTTAATTTTCTTCATAGTATGGAACTATTCTAGTTTGTGATAAAAATAGCATTGATAATACAGGGATGTTTTAGTTATTCCTGAGCATTGCTTGCACATCATCAAGATCTCTGCTTCTCACAGTGCCCAACCAATAAGTAGGCTGGGGTTGCACAAGAAGTGGGGAGGGGACACAGCAGGGACAGCTGACCCCATCTGACCAAATAGATATTCTGTATTTTACAACATGCCGCTCAATAATAAAGCTTGAGGGAAGAGGAGGCGTTCAGAGTCACTGTGTTTGTCTTCCCAAATTACATGTGATGGAGCCCTGCTTTTGTGGAAATGGCTAAACACCTGCCTGCTGATGGGAAGTAGTGAATGAATTCTTATTTTACTTTGCTTGCACACCCAACTTTTGCTTTCCCCGTTAAACTATCTTTATTTCAATGCACAAGTTTCCTCACTTTTACCCTTCATATTCTCTCCCTCATCCCACTAGGAAAGAGTAAGCGAGCAGCTGTGCAAGGCTGAGCTGATGACTGAGATTAACCCACAACAACCACGCAGCATTTAGGACCTTAACTCCTGAACAGCAATGGGTTTCTTCATTCTGGTCATTCATTTTGTTATTGTTAGTGATCCTTGCAGCTTCACAATTTGATGGATATAAACAAGGCTTCAGATCAGCCTGGCAGGTTTTATGTAAGCACTACTCGCAAAGGGACCTTTGCTCACAATGATTCCCTCTCTAAAATAGCAATTTTTCAGTTTTATTGTAAAGTTGATGATACCAGAAATAGCATTACATACCTGTGAAAATTCAGCTGACTGCTTAAGCACTGAAACTAGAATTGTGCCTAAATTGCAAAGCATAGGCTGCACCAAAAAATGGAACCTAGTTCTCAAGGGTTCTCAATAGACATTCTTAAAACCATTGTCAGGGTTTCCTGATACAGTCCATCAGTTTATAATCTGTTTAATGTCTATATTTCATTAGTGTTGGTGGCATCTAACTACCTGGTTGGGGCTTTTATGTGACTCTGAGTTCTGCTGCAAGAGGTTTTGGGTTTGGTTGTTGTTCATTTCAGTTGTTTTTGTGGTGTTTTGTTGTTTTGTGGAGTTTTTTAATTTGTTTTGTTTTTCTTTTTGTTGTTTGTTTTCTGTTTTGTTGTTGTTGTTGTTTTGGTGGGGTTTTTTTAATTTTTTTTTTTTATTTATTTTTGTTTATTCTTATTTTGGGCTAGTTTTGTTTTGTTTACCCCTCTTACCCCCAAGGATGTGATGGCTCTTTTTAAGACAGAAAGAGATGGAGAAGATGAAAGGGAACTTTCGCCTGGTTGCATATAAAGGAGATGAAAGGTAACAAATAGTCTGTTTTTATAGGACTGTTGATGTTATAAATAACTCAGGTGATTTTCCTGAAATGACATGAGGATTTCAAAGCTTTGCAATCCATCAAAATCTTTACCAAAAAACCCAGCAACCACTAGATTTTTAAACCGCTCACTTCTGCATCACTTGTGGTTGCTTTGAGCGACCTGATCTAGTGAAAGATATCCCTGTTCACAACAGGAGGGTGGGACTAGGTGATCTTTGGAGGTCCCTTCCAACCCAAACCATTCTATGATTCTATGATATGTCAAATTCAGTTGAAAGTGGGTAAAGCATTAAAATCATAAAGAAATTAGAGAGTATGTGTCTCTTTTCTGAAAGCTGGATTAAAAATGAATCTCTGAAGGAATTTAAGATCTGACTACTAAGTCAGGAGAAAACAGGGTGTTTAAATGCATAAAAATGAAAAAGAATAATTGCTTAACCTTTTATTAATTCAAAATGTCACCTGTAAAATGCAGATGAACAGATGAGAAGAAAGTGAGTGCTATTTTGGATAATATTAACAACAACTAAACTTTGCTGACTCAGGAACAATCCCAGAAAGTCAGAGTGCATTGGCCATACTGCTTAAAATTGGTCTGAACTGGAAGCAGCTGGAAGCAACTTCAGCTTCCTTTTCAGGATGGTCAAATGGGCAATTGTACACTTAAAGATCAGTATTAAGCCTGTGTTATAAACGCATATTAAAGCAGTAGACTCAGAGGGAGCTGGCTAATAAGATACAACTCTTTCTTTTTAAATTCTAAGTAGGAACTTACATATTTCAATTCAGCACAAAAAAAAAATAAATCTAATGAAATAGAAAATTGTCTTAAGAAAATGTTTATTATTTTGCGTGCAATTAGATTTTCTTTTGCAGTTTTGCAGCAGATTTTGTACTGTCATTTATCTCTTAGCTTCTGCCACAGCTCTTATAACTTACATGAACAGTTATCAGATAATGGAGGTCAAGATACATTAATATGTCTGCTTTTTTTTTCCTTTTACCTTGCGAAAGGCTCTTACATTTCTGCTTTAGATGAACATACATTTGGAGAAGACGAGAAATGTTCTTTCTCAGCAGCATTATCTTGAGGCAGCTTATTCATATTATATTTTGCCATTTCTTATTTAAAATACTGGAGCAGGTTGCCCAAAGAGGTAGTAGATGTGCCCTCCCTGGAGGCATTTAATGTCAGGTTGGATATGGTTCTAAGCAACCTGGTCTAGTTGAAGATGTCCCTGCCTATAGCAGGGAGGTTGGACTAGATGACCTTTGAAGGTCCTTCCAGCCTGAACTATTATATGATTCTATGATAACTCATTAGATGTCCCTAAACAATGCGATTATATGCAGCTAAAATAGTCTTAAAAGCTGATTTAATTTCTATGAGGCCACTAGATGGTGCCACATGTATTATTACATGCCTCAGAAAACTAAGGTCTGGGGAAAAATGAACCAACCAACTAATCAACCAAAAAAGGCATAATACTGTCTCTTAAAATAGCAAGCATGGTTTTAGATATTATTTTTCATCCTCTCAAACCTCCAGTTTCTCCATACTACTTCTAACTATACCGTTCTTTATCCATTGGGTACGAGTATACACTTCAGAGGGACTTTTTGTAAGAGCAAGTAGTGATAAGACAATGGGGAATGGCTTTAAACTGAAAAAGGATAGATTTAGATTAGATATAAGGGAGAAGTTCTTCACTGTGAGAGTGGTGAGACACTGGCACAAGTGCCCAGGGTAACTGTGTCTGCCCCTCCCTGGAAGTGTCCAAAGACAGGTTGGACGGGCTTTGAGCAACCTGGTCCAGTGGAAGGTTTCCCTGCCCATGGCAGGGAGTTGGAACAATATGATCTTTAAGGTCCCTCCCAACCCAAACCATTCTGTGATTCTACGATTCTATCATCACAAAAATGCTGGTTCAGTTTAGCATATGTGATGAATAGCATTTTATTTTTCACTGTAAATTTCTCAAAGTTGATTCCTCTAATATCTTCAGATATTTGGAGAAAGGAACAAGTTGTAAATCTGCTTAGTGTATATTATTACTGCTTGGTTAGCATAGCTGATTCTACAATCAACTGTTCCTGATCAAGTCAGCCAGTGTTGGCTCCTGAACAGCACTGAACTGTGTAAGGCAGCAAGTTTCCTGAGAGTCATATCCTCTCAGATTTTTCACTGGAGTAAGCTGAACTATTCTTTGAGTTGTGTAGTGAGTGTTTTTAAGAAAATAAGCCTGGTGATTTTTTGCCAGCCTCATAGGCAATTGTGAGAAAATACAGAAGAGTTATGGTGTTTGAATTACACAATATGTGTTCATATTATGCAGCAATCATACTACAAAGTAGAGCTGTATTAAGTTGCTATAAGTCTTCCAGACTTATCACCTTGAACTCAGATCATGATTACATTTAAAGCAAAGGGTCACACTTATGCATAGTGCTTAAGACCGCACGTAGCTCATTGTTGTCATCCAAGATGCACATGGTAGCAATACTCAAGGTATATTTACAGTTAATTCTGCAGAGAAGACAAATTTCTAGCTATTTATTTTGCTTTTGAAGTTGACATTTTATTGCTTATTAGTGTCCAGGAGACCTTCTGACACATGAATTGCAACACTGGCTTGAGAGTACTTCAGAAGTTATACGCTTTCATTTCTACTTTTCATTTTGAAAGTTTTGTTTAATTTTTCCAATGCAAATTCATTTTTATACGGAATCATAGAGTGGTTTGGGTTGGAAAGGACCGTAAGATCATCTAGTTCCAACCACCTTGTCATGGGCAGGGATGCCTTACACTTTGGATAATGACTGGGGAACTCAGTAAAGCTATAAACTGAGGAAAGAAAAAGTGATCAGTCAGGTAAATTGTTGAATATTAAAAAGACCAAAGTAATAAAGTGTAACACTTTAACTCATAGAGTATGTGAGGCATTAAAAGTTATGCAAGTTCAGCTTTTGATCAAGATTTACTGGAGACAAATGTCAACCAGAACTTGATTATTTTTCCGTGACAAACATGGTAGAGAAGATAATTAAGTACTATAAATTTAATGCTAATAACTATTCTAAAAGTCTTCATGAAATCAGGCTGTTCACTTGCTGGTCTGCATCAAACTTGGTCAAGGCTGACATTTAATGAAAGACCTCTGTGCTATAGGAAAGTGAGAAGTGATTAATCTAGTACCATTATTTGTAGCTCCATCCCAATACATGTCTACATGATGTTGCCATAAGAAGTGCTTTTTGTTGGATTATTTTGACTGAGGATTAAAGCCAGATACATTTTCTCCTGATGACTCACCAATCCAAATTTAAGTGGTTACTTGTATTTCCTATATGAATTTAGTTAGGCGTATTGAAGTAATGGAATAGAATTCTACTTCACTTACCTACTGATGTACAAATAGGTAGCACAAGGCAGTCCTTGGTTGAAAGGCCATACTGTCTAATTTAAGATAAGATAGTCAACTATTTCTTTCCATCAGGAACAGTAGAGTTTTACTGTGGAAAATGGGCCAAGAATCACCAGATGACATTTTCCTAGCAGATACAGCTAGGTACAAATTTAGATATTGTGCCTTAGGAATGAGACAAGGTAGTAAAAAAAATGAAGTGAGAAGATATTTGCAGGCAATGAATGTACTCATCTAGATGAAATATAAGGGAGCTGCCCCTCTGCCAGTGAATTATAGTGCTGTAGATTTATAAGTCACACCAGGACTCCAGAGTTTCCATCCTCTCCTTTATAAATATATGATTGGGCATTTTAATTGAATATAGGCAGCAGTGAGTTGGAGCTTAAAAGAACAGACAAAGTGTGTTTTTTGAAGTAGAGAGAAAGTTGTCAGCTGAAAGCTACGAAGAATCACATCAAAATAATGCAGAGGCTGTTAGCAACAGAAGGCAAAACTGAAATGGTCCGACATACAGAAACTAGAGAACCAGAGCACATGAGCAGACATAAAATTAATTTATATATTTAAGCCATCAGAGTTATTCCTCTTCCTGAGCTCCTGCTCTGTCACTAATGGCAGTGTGGCATTGGTCATACTCCCCAAACCCTGAGGTGATCACTGGTGTACATATGTTAGTCCAAACATTCTGAAAATTCTTTCCAAATAATCTTTCAGTTTAACCATCTGTCCCATTATGTCATATCTAATCAGGATTGTGAGCTAAATGGACAAATGTCAATTAGAGAGGACCTTCATCCTTTTGTGTCTCACTGCAGTTGATTCATTAGCAGCGCTACTTAGAAAGTCATAAGTGTATGAAGATGGCGATCTCGTGCAAATTTACTATGCTATTTCTATCATATGCTCAAAATTTTGGTATTTTTTTCTATACTTTAAAAATTTGGGGAAACACAGAAAGGAAGTACTAATAACCCAAAACCAGATTTGGTTTCAGCAGCAGAATTTATATAACCATCCTTTAAATAAATTTGGGAAGACTACAGCTTCTTTCCTCAGCCTTTTCCTTGAAGCTCAAGAAATCCAGTTTCTTCAGCTCCTTGTCAGAGTATGCCATACAACTTCTCTTACCTTATCAGTGGATCTCCATACGTTGTTCTCCACTATACCCATGATCTCTTTGTTCTGAGCTCTCAGCTGGGACTGGGTACATGAAAAGTGGCCTCCTGAGTACCAAGCAGGCAGAGGGAGAAACCACATCATAGAATCATGGAATGGTAGAATGGTTTGGGTTGGAAGGGACCTTAGAGATCATCCAGTTACAACCCTGCTGCCATGGGCAGAGACATCTTCCACTAGACCAGGTTGCTCAAGGCCCCGTTTAACCTGACCTAGAACACTTCCAGGGATGGAGCACTTCCCTGGGCCTGTTGGCTGTTGCCCTTCTCTGTGCCTGGTACACAGCCCTGTCACCACAAGAGTGCACTGCTGACTCGTGTTCAACAAAGATCAGCAAAATGATCCTTTGAGATCTCGGTTTGATCAGAGGTATAACTTCAGATAAGCACTAAAGTTTCCAGGGAAATGCTTGTACTTTGGCCAGACTTTATGTCACTTCAGCTTCTGATGCAAGTGTGCATCAAAACGGGTATTGGCTGCCTGGTTGCATTCCAGTGACTAAACTCGATACACAAAACAGGAATGATAAATAACGCCTGAGTAATATGAGGGAGAGTGCTCCTAGAGCAGGCATATTTTATTTGGGTAAACTAAAAATACTTTTAGAGGTAAAAACTTTTAAAAATTATTTTAAGGTTTTCTGGAGATATCTGGGTTGGGTTTTTTTTTCAGAAAGTTGATTTTCTGACTAGCCCTATAATATACTGTAGCTTAATACACACACTGGTAGCTTAGTATTAGACCAAAGTCCAAAAGGAGCATTCTATGGCCAAAGGCCTGAGGCAGCTCTTTTAGGCAAAAAGTGGAAAGTTCACCATTTCCTTAAGTCATTCAATTCGTGGTTTCAAAAAGTGGATTTTCTTTTGTTTGCAAATCACTGCCTTTTTAGAAAGTCAATCCTAAAGAGGGACAGAAAATTAAGATGAACAGATTTTTACTCGACCAGAGGTTATAACAAAGATAAAAATAACTATTAAATTCAAATGCTGTTAATCCAGAAAGTGAAGGTCCACTTTCAACTCTGTCTACAGAAATGTTTCAAATACTTTTATTTGCTACAGACTATTCTCATTACAAACTGGCTGGTGGCTGCAGAATACTGTTCTGTGGGAGGTGACCTCTGAGTGAGACTAAAAATTTAAGCCTGCATGGGGCAATCAACATTCAGCCATGTGCAACATATTGGAAAACATCTACATAAACAAAACCTCTTACCCAAGCAAAACACCCAACTTGTTCTCTGACATTTACTGCCAGTCATGTCTATGATATTTTTTTTCTCGGCTTTGGTTTGGTTTTGTTTGGGGTTTTTTGTTTGTTTTTTTATTGTAGAATCCAAGCATGTTTCACAAATTCGCATCCTGCTGGAAACAATGTGCCAGCTCTTTTCAAGACAAAGGAGTTTTTGTGATTAGCCTGATACCATTCTAGAAATGTTGCATTTTCCTGAGGCACAATGTAGTCTTGTTCATCTCAAGCGTTAAAATGCCTGAGTGGCCTTCGGTCCCTTCAAAGCCCTTGCTTCATGGCATCTTACTGAGTGTCATTAGAAAATTTAGTCAAGAAAGCACATCCGAGGCTACATCTTCACACTTGTTACTTATTCTCTCTGAGCTATCTGTTCACATCCAGTCTTTGATGTTTTCCATCATCTGACAATGAAAATACACATTTTTTAAACAATCATATGAAGCTATCCATCTCGTATATTACTCTGGATAATTTGTCAAATACCTGCCTGTATGTGAATTTTCTTCATGATCTTTATCACCAATCAGCTAGACCAAGAATAATATCTGTTTTTTTATGTCTAAATGATCTCAGGAATCGAAACTACTTTAAAATTAGTACTTCCCAGATTACCACCTATTAACTATTAAACAGAGGGGATGGTGCAAGAGCCTTTCCACATTTTGATATTATGGTTTAGCTAAAACTGCAAAATAGTAAACAGATGGTTTTGACATCAAAGACTTCAGAATAACACAAATTATGTAGCTGTATGCAACTTGTCTTGATAAGCAAGCTATCTCATTTTGAACTCCCCTTATCTACGCTTTCAAATGCATAACACCTTCCTAGTCATTTCTTTCCGACACCACTCATGTATAATCTCTTACATTAAGCATAGACTTCTAATCTGAACATTTCTCTTGAAACTTTGTTATTCAAACAAAACAATTCTGTGTTAGATATTTCTCCTCGGATATTGCCATTGAGAAGTATATGCAAGCCATTTGCGATAGGTGCTTGCAGAAAACTTTAGAACATAAAAGTTTACAAACTTTAATCAAGGTACATGGGACAGACATCATAATTCTATGCATTCCCCCATTCCCACATTGGCTCGGACAAGTTTCTGGAAAGGAGATGACATAGGATGATCCAGGAATCAAAATCTGACACCAGCAATGAGTAGCTCAGCAGCTGAGCAGTGGGAGCTGGTGCAAGAGTGGTGCTACCTTGACCATTGGTGTCATGGGCATAAGCGTAGTATTTATGAAGTGTTTCATTGAGCGCTTCTCTACTGCTGATACTACAAAGGCATGAGTAGCAGTTTTATACTTCTGATGAAAGGCATACAGTGGCACATTCAGCCCATGCATTCTGCAAAACTTTATTAGAAATGGGAGAAAGATACATAGGAGTAAGCAGGTTCGGGATTACTGTGGTTAAGCAGGATAAACCAGTGGAGTAAATTAAATCACTAGCTGAGATGATGACAGACTGCACAAAATAGAGAGTAAGAATAGCTCTTTCTCAATGTCAATAACATTATATTTTGGATGGGCCTCAGAAGGCCATTAATGGATGCTGAATCACTTTAGTCATATGCACGCATACCTAGCAATGTCATACAACTGTCATAATGCAGCATCAACCTTCAAATTTGCATTTCTTTTGCAACATTATACAAATGCAGCATCTTGCTTGAGTGAAGATCTTAATTGAAAACCAAACTGCAATCATATTGCACCACGCTATTCATTTTAAGCTGATGGAAATCAAATAAATACTTCAGGTTATTGTATTACTGTACTGCATACTCTTCTCACACTTTGGCTCCCTAATGTTCAGAGCTCTGCTGCTCTTCTGTACTTTTATTATCATACTGCATATAAAAGTACATTATAATAGTGCCAAAGGCACTAATGGTGCGTATGAACAGTTACTGAGCAAACCCACAATTTCAGCTGCATCAAATTACGATGGTGGATGTCTGCAAGTACATGTTCATTCATTCACTAGCATCAGACCTATTTGGTCTATTGATGCCAAGGACCTGGTGATAGAATCACACCTCGCCAATTTACCTTTGGATGTTTTAAAGTTATTAAAAAAATATGACCAGAAGTGAAAAAAAAACCAACAACCCAACAAACCAATTCTGTCATTTAAATGATGGTTAAAGAGTTCTTTCTGAATATTTGTGCATTTTTCTCTGGGGCATTTTAGGTTTTAGATGCCATAATTTGTGTGGATTCATACCAAATAATGATTTTAATATTTAAATGAGAAATGGACTTTAAAAAAAATCACTTGTACTTTAAATAAATATGTAAACCATAGATCACACTTGATGCATTCTCTGATGAAGAAAGAGGTTTGTTCCTATTTCCAAATCTTTCTGAATAGTACTTTGACTTTATGCAAGTGACAACTTAATTCCTGTATGGATGTGAACTGAGTGTGATTGCTAGTAAAATAATTTATAAGTCTTGGATGAAATGTCTTTTATTAGTGTTGATATTTTGGTGAAAAATATTTTGGCACCAACTGTCATTGAAATTTTTGCTGTTAGGGTGTTAGGAGAAGTTTTGAATGGAAAATTGAGATTTAGACTCTTCAAAAAGTTTCACTACTCAAGTAATTTGTCTCCTGTCTTGTCCTGCAGAGACAAAGTGAGCACCCAAAGCCACAGGTGTCCATTCTGGAGGCATTTTGCTAACATCAGATGTCTACCATACCTGCTTTCCCAATGCCTAAAGCTGGTCTTTATCATAACTATTAAAAAAGAATATAACAACATTCCTACTAGGAAAGAGTTCTAGGAAATATCTGTTCACGCTGATGCCAAGAAAGTTAGAGGATAGTTTGTTCATGGTGTCTAAACAGCTGAATGGGACAGAATGAGTTCTCAGACTGGCTTAAAAAAGATGAAAGGATCCAGAGGCTGGAAGTTGAAGACAGGTAATTTCACAGTAGGTTTGTTTGCACTTTTAGAAATATGAATAACTAGCTATTGGAATGACATGTCAAGATAGCTTCTCCATCATTAAATTCATGAATGTATTTGTTTTTACCTCTGAAAGATATGCTCTTCTAAGGTCAGAAATTTATTCAGGGAGTTTCTGTACTGTTCTACCAGGACCAATCCCTTTTAGATTCAAATCCAGACCTAGGTCTGCCATACGATCATAAAGGAGAGTGCGCAATCTATTTTACAAGTCTATTCCCAAGCTTTGGTGTGGCTTATATAAGGTTTATTTTATACAATTGGCTCCTGGCAGCCATTCATAAAACTTGCAGCATTTGCCACCGAAATAGCTTCCAGCCACTGATATTATATCCGTTAGCATATCTGCTTACATTCTGCTGTTGTTCTACTTCCAGATACCATTTAGTTTTGAGTGTACAGTCCCACTAGATGCATCATTGTTTGCTCTGCTGATATCTCCATTGAAAGCATTCAGATATTGAAAACAGCAGGTGCCATTTAAACAAAATGTCCATGTGATTTGATATGTTAAAATCCTTCAGGTCTGTTCTAAACCTGCTATTTTTTAACGTTTGTGCAAGATTGTTTACTCATTGGCTGTTCATATTGCTTTACCAGATTATTGTAAATTTATATAAAATTGTTTAGCTTGAAGGAAAATTAACAGCACTAAACATGCCCATATTAACCATTTTACAATTACTAGCATTTAACTGTTCAGGTACCCAAGATGCTCTTTCCATAAACATTAAATCTTCATAAGTCAACATTGTCAAATAGGGGAGTGGACCCAGCTGTTCATTCTTGTTTCTCCACTCCATCTTATCTTCATTCCCTGCCCTTATGCCCTACACCATTTTTATAAGAGTATGACTCTGAAATTCGGGTAGGTGAACTGACCTCAGTTTAAACCAATTCAGCATAAGGCATAGCTAATTGAATGGTTATTGCAATCTGTATTTGCTTCATATATTCACTATGCAGCTCCACAAACAATTATTCTGGTATTAAGGAATAAAAAACATAGGGATACAGAAAGTACAAAGCACAGTCAAAATCATTTTTAGGCAACTGCTCAGGCTCAAAGCATTTGTGAAACTCCTTTTTTTGCACTACCATAGATATCATTGACAGGTATGTCCTAATCTTAAGGTTTAAGAATAATACAGCTGAAGTATCTTCTTATCAGGGTACCATATCTATCAGCATTTTATAAGCGCAGTGTGTAATACTATTATAATAATCTTGATTCACTGAAAACATCAACAGAAACTTCTTCCACTTGATATAGAAAAAGGACATATGCAGCAAGAATTTTTTATAAAGCATATACAAATTGCATTCAAGATACTCTTTTGAATTTACATTTTAAAAGTGGGTGAGCAAATAAAGTTAGCATTATACATCAATTAATTCATTACATCATTATCATTAATTTCATTATCAACTTCACTGGCAGTAGTGTGAATATCATTATCTTGGAAAACAAATGCAAAGCTACATTCAATGTAAAATATTACTTGTATAAATCCCAAATAGGCTGTAAAGTAGAAGAAAATTTTGCTTATATCTCCTTTAAGACTTGTTTCTTTTTTAAGGATATAGAAGGTATATTAGAATTTTGCAAGGGGAGATCCTGAATTACTGTGCTCTTTGCTGGAGGTCCTTATAAATTTCTTAGCACTGTTACACTATAATTTTACTTGGCAAACTTGTGCTGTTTTTTTTAAGAAGGTTAAATACAAGTCATATTGTCATAACACAATTATATTGCTTTACAGGCTAAGATGTTGAGCTTTCAGAACATAAACGAAATCTAGCTGGAAAGAAATAGTGAGTAATTTAATATATTTTTTAAAGTGTTAGGAAAAAATCCCTCTGGCACTTTAAAAGTGTCTACAGAAAGGGTAGTGTACAGTGAATAAATCACAGGGCTAGATAATCTGAGATCAGAGTAGTTCTACCTTTTTTACACATAACTGTAACGTGACCTTAAAGTTCATCTGCATAGTACTTTCCATTAATTACCTATAACTAAGTAATGCATCTCACTAAAGCTCAGCTGTGTAAAAGTTAGGTAGCTGTTTCAAGTTGCTCATGTGATTGCATTTAGCTCTTGTCAATAAAGGCATAAATACACCGTTCAAATGGGAGGAACCTTCTTTGGGAAACTCTCTCCATTGCCAGTAGAGAGAATGTAGTTTGAGCCAGACACATCCATTTAAGCTAGGAAAAAGTAGGTAAGCAAAGGATTACCCTAGTAATTCCCTGGTTAATATTCAGTTTCTTTCTGGATGACATCTCAAAGAATTTCAAATATCATTGAATTAGGAGCTTGAAGTACCACTGGAATTAAGGCTGAATAATTTGTCTTTAGGAACCTTTAACATCTCTCTTTTTCCTCTCCTGGTTGTGAAGTAGGAATGATATCTGGCCACATTTGTAAACCAGTTTGTTTTTCATGCCTCTTCTGCAATTTGAGCAATAAATGCTAAATAAATTAAAAGCTAATGTGATTTAATTGACATGGAATTTCTTGACTATCAATTCTACACTGATACTGATCTGTATATAGGCACTGACATACAGTAATTATTGACATGTGTTTTGTTCCTGTAGGGCCACAGAGGTCATATAATACATTCTTAATAGTACGTTGCATTCCTATCTACTCTAACTGAGATTTTGGTTAAGACTGCAGTGCAGAATAGGTCCCCAGGTCTACATGCTCAGAATCAATAGCAATATTTTTCTAAAGAAAAGGAAAGAAAGAAATGCACAGTGCTGAAAAAGAGAAACCTCACTTCTAACTGAAATAAATCAGTTGCTTTAGCAAATCATCCCTTTGGGACACCTCAAGGCAGCAGTTCATATTATGGACTAATGGGCTGCAAAATTTCAATGAAATGACAGAATTTTGTTTCTGGCAGATTGACAGAATTTTGTTATTTTGGGGTTGGCTGTAGGGGTAACTGTAGCATAAAAGTAAGGTCAACTCCAGTGAGACGATTTTTAGTAACTGGAAGATTGTGATGGTTGCCTGGCAACTATAGCAGAGATAAACTAGCATTTCCAGGTGACTTGGTAAACTTACAGCATTTTCTCTTGGTAAATTGAGAAGATCATCTTTTAAAAGGGTCTGGCAGTCAGAAAAGTAAATTAATCATGGTTAACTTAGCCCAGGGTGGAGGCAGAGACCAGCTGATCTGAGTTCTCCCCAGAATTCTTTCTCTGTGTTTTTGTTAAGTGTTAGTATACCATCTGACTCTTGAAATTAAGAGACACCATCTTGATCCCTTTGCTGCATTTGGATAAACTGAATAACACATGTGGGCACAAAACATATCTCTAGCTTCCCAGCATCATCTGCTAAGTATTTCTGTTAGCCCACATAGAACACTCAACTGGTTCTAGGTGGGACCCACCCTATGCAGAACTCTACCTTTGCACCGTTTTTTATGCATCAGTAGGAAATTATTACAGAAGAAAAAGCCTCTTCTCATCAAGAAGGATACTTATAAGAATGTGATTTGAATTTTAAAACTGTTCTGCTTCACTGGGTCATTTCCATTCTCTGGGCTATTTCTCAATGCTTTACTTTTTATTTTTCATTGAAGAAGTAATTCACCCTTCAGGTTGGCAAATTAGTTATTTTCTTTTTAACAAAGGTTGTTAAACTTCTGTATAAACCATAGGCATAGCATACATTTTAGCAGGATTCCGCATACTGTGACCTTTCTGGACAAGCTCTAAAAGTGCAGAGAAGGTGCTGATTGGCCTTATTTTTTGTAGCTAGTCGCAGCTCACAACTGGCATTATATTTTCTTCTAGGATCCTTTTATCCATGTGAAGAGTGACTCCTTCCAATTGTTATTTGCCATTGTTACTATCTTAATTCCTTTAGTAAGTTCAGACTGGCTGTAAGATAGTTATGGATAAGGTTTTAATCTTTTTTGATGTCTGATTCCCACAAATGTTGCCATTCCCATGTGGAACATAAGTTATCTGTGGAGAAACTAACTGCATCCACCTTCAACAGGATAGAGCAGGCTATTGTCTACTTTGCTTAGTAGTCAGTGGAAAATCACCGCTACCTTTTACCAACCTTAATTCTTCTGATACAGTGGGTGTCCTACTGATTGATTTAGACTAACAGCTTTCAGAAAGCTATGGCCAGGTGTAATGTATTCCACATTAGATGTTGCAATTAGTTGCTCCAGAAATGTTTACTTGCAGCTGATAGTTACTGTTTAGGAGTACGGTATGCAGCACTGCATACAAAACATTTATGCTGCAATACTGTATACAAAAACTTTCACACTGAATACTTTCTAGATATCTAGATTAGTTTTCTACTTCATTTACAAAATACCTCTTCTAAGACAAGTTAAATAACTAAAAATATGATGTCAACTGGTAAGTCTGAGTGACCTCTCCAACACTCCTCTGTGACTTGAGGGACAAGTTGAGAGACACAATGAGGCATTAACTTATGTTTTTTCTATAAAAAAATCCCTCTAAAACCAGCATACTCTATAAATAGTGTGCTTGCTTAAACCAGCTCACCTAACCTTATTTAACACAGTCCTAGATATAAACTCAGTCACTTTTTGTTAACTTCAAACCTCTGGATACTCCCTCAGATTGTCTCATGACTATCTGAGAGCCCCAAGCCAGAGCCATGTAACTGACAAATGTTGAGTACTGATTGTCAAAGGAAGCTCTTCATCTACACACAGAAGTGAGCACCAAGGATGCTGCAGATTTGAACTGAAAAATATATACTTTGAGTAGTAAATTGTAATTTTCTGTGCCATGGACATGAGTACTGTGCCAAGGCCTTTAAGATTTATGAAGGCATTTAAGGAGTTACGTTGATTTTCAGGATGCTTTTGAAAAGTAAGTGTCATCAGGATGTATTGATAGATTTTGTGCCTTTCTACTTCAGGAAACATACTGTGCTTTCCACCCCGAATCACCTTGCAATTCTCACATCCCTATGTGACATAATGCAGCTGAAACCAGCCCTGGAGCTACTATGAAATGCTAATACCTATTTGGTCTATAGTGAAAATCAACCATTTTCTGTGCAGCCTGGATGTTCGCATTCTGAAATGTCCTACAAAATGACATAGATATTTCCTCTGTTCATTCCAAGAGCCTTACAAATGCAGTTTCATAGAAACTTTAAAAGAAGAGGTTATCCTAGTCAATGCTGCTGATTTAAGAAAAAAAAAAAAAAAAAAAAAAAAAAAACAAAAAAACACACACCCAAAAAAAAAAAAAAAAGATAATTATAATTAATAATTTTCTCTCTTATGTTTTTGAGGTTACAGCTTCTGTTATTGGAAATAGCAATAAAACTGGTACTCAGACTGTTTTGTTTATTTTTTTAATGACTGGTAAAAAAGTAGATCTTTTAAAAACATTAAAAATTTAATTATGGTGCCAGAGAGACAGAAGCCTACAGTAAGGAAAAAGCTATATCCAGAATCAAGGGCACTTTTGACTGCAGCAGAAAGAAAGGTAGGCCACCACCAAAATGGTTTTGTAAATTTCCATCACATGTTTCAGGGCAACCTACCAGGAAGGTAAAAAAGACAGCACTCTGCGGATGAATAAGCAGATTAATTATTTGCCTTAGAATGGAAAAGAGCTATTCCTAAAATGTTAATCACCAATGTTCCCTTTCTAAGGGTTGTTGCAGAGGTATTACTGAACATCTTTAAGGGGCATATGTCTGCTCTACTGCAGCAGGCCAGAAATAATTATCACAATGGGCTTTTTTTCTTTCATAAGGAGCAAACTTGCTGACAGTATACTGGAAAGAATAAAAATGACTGCCGTTGTGCTGTGTTGTTCTTCTTTCATGCTAAAATACTTCTTTTGTGTTCATTTTCTGCTAGTTTGAGCTACTGGGCTCCATCTTCTGTGTAAGTCGCCTATTACTTTAGGCATGATGTGTTACTGTGGTGTTACTGTGTCTGTCTTTACGCTAAGCTGAAACATGATCCGATTCAGTGTACGGTGAAAGAGCAGATAAAACATCTTTCCTGACAACGAAGCATTATGGAGAAGGGTATAGACTGAGAATTTTTTAATTTGCTGTTGGTTGTGCAAGAGCTCAGTTGTTTGGATTCTCTGAGTAGGGCTTATTTTATCAAATGTTATACAACTTTGCTCTGCTCTCAGTTAAATTTATATTCATTTAGATAAATTACTTTTGTTTTCTTTGTCATGTGACAGTTATTTCATTATTTTGAATTTTGGTGATTACATGCGTACACTTTTTTGGTAGAAATTTCAAAGTTTAGGAACTGTGTATGCAGTTTGAGAGTTTTGCCAGAAAACGTAGGAATTTGTCTTACAAAGTCTTCATTCCTGTTATACCATAGACAGTGCACAGCACTGTATACTTCTTTATTTCATTGCTATTTCAACAAATCTGTTAATTTGAAAGGAATTTTCAAAAAAGGGGGTTAAGATAACACAAGAAACAGCATCTAGATGATAAATTTTGCTACAAACATTTTCTGTTTTATCCACGAATGGAATCTAATTCTTCAAGCAAAAAAATTCACTAATATCATTGCTAATCATCTGGGCAATTGTCCCCTCCTTTGGATAATGCATTAACATTGTACTTTGCCTGCAGAAGTGTTGGGCACTCTAGCAATAGAATAGTAGACTATATTTTCCATATTGTCATTCATTAGTCATGGTTTCTGACTGACAAAAGCATGGAATCTAGACACTTTTTGGCCACTTATACTTGCTTTAATTCTCCAGGGTTTCAAGAAGGGATAGATGTTGTAAAAGAATAAATTAGAAAAAAAAAACAAACAATGGGATGGTGAGCCCACAGGAAGTTAAAGTACATGGGCATTCATTTTGATCTGCTTTTCATCATCCAAAGTAGAACTAAAGAGCAGGAGTGGTCTTTCAGGCATGGGATTTGTTGATTCTGAAATACTGTACAGATTCTTTTTTATTATCTGTTGGTTCTTTACTGTGTTATTTAAAGTAGCTCTTTGGGTCAACATAGCCCATAGGTTAGCAATTCCTGAATATTTGTCTTAAAAAAATTATAAACTTCCTGTTAGGTTGGAAGCAATGTAATATTAGTTATGACAGTGACAGGTTTATAGTTTTGCTGCCAGCAGACAAACAGTCTCTATAGCTATCAGTTGCTATGCTAGGGATATTGCATATAGATCCATGTTGAATCAGAACATCAAAAGAGAGAAATAAGAGAATAGTGAGATTGAATTGTCTTTATGGTTTTCTTAGCAGTATGAAGTATCTTCCTGTCCTTATGTAGGCAGTAGAAATATTATTCAGGTTCAGATAATATGTTTTATAAATTAATCTCAGCTACAGATACTAAAGATTAATAAATATGAAATTTATTTAAGAAATTTGAGTCACAGCAAAAGCATTGACTACAGGTTTAAGCACGCTAAAATATGCAGGTTTGTGTAGGAGATTTTTTCTACAGACCTTATTTAAGACTTGATCGCTCATTAAAATTAATTGAAGGTTTTCTAGTAAATCAAAGTGCCATTGGATCACTAGACAAGGACAAAGATCTTACTGTTCAGTCAAAAGGTTTACAAAACTTGCTGGATATCTTCATCCTCATGTGTTTTATGCCTTGCATTTCCTTCAGCAAGAAGATCTCCAAAGAGCCTTAATCACTGCGAAAGTTGAAGTAAATCCTGTTCATTCAGGGCTAAGAGATATCAGAGAAAACAATAAGAAACATGAAGAAATTAAGAACTGTGGGTTGTGCACTGGTGAGTTGGTTTGTTTACGTGAATGGTAAGGAAAATGAGGGGTGTAACTGAGTTTAGAGAGAGATCACTGAGGAGAAAGAGTTTTACATGGAATGGCCACAAATGTTATTTTCTGAGGAAGAAAATAAATGTCTTTCTTTCTTAGATGCTTCTTCATTGTTACTACAATACAAGGTCCCAGCATTCTAAATTTCTAACATATTCACAGTTTTATTATTTCTGAAGAAAAGGGAAATATCAGCAGTAATCATATCTCCAAGTTTCTAAAATCTGCTTTTTTTCCTAGCCGGAAAATAATGGTATTTCAAGGTTGGGATTTGGAGGGGTCAGGGAAGAAGGAGTTGTTGATTTTTTCCATTCCCACTAGAAGGAAGGAAAGAAAATACAGTTTTGGAGAGTTATGAGGCATTTACCAAAGAATCAGTTATTATTATTATCTATAGGGAAATGAAAAGTAAAAAATGAAAGCCCAGCTTAGTGGCATTTTGGTCATGTGATAAAATGTGGCTCAGGTCCTGGTGGTGCAACAGAAAGAAGAGAGAAGCATGAAGAACATGAGGAAAAATGTAAGGCCTGTCATTAAGTTTGTAACACTCATGGTTCTTATTAGCTAACTGATTTAGCATTATGAGCTATCAGAAGTATGTTTTTTTTCCTCTGAAGAAAATTAAAAATTATAAATAGCCAGCTGTTTCTGAATAAAAGTAATCTATTTATTTGAAAATTATTTCATGGTATGCTGTCATTCACTGAAGAGCTTCTAGCCAGCAACTGCTTATAAATTGGTGGGTTGATGCTTTTTTTTTTTTTTTGTTATAAATCTCACATAGATTAGAGTAGCTGAAGCCTAAAGTGATTGTGGCTGAGAGATACAGCACAGTCTTTCTGCTGAGGTGAGACGCCAGCTTTGTCTTGTTATTTCTGCATGGGCCATATGGAGGTGTGGCTGGGCCCTCTGTAGGAGGCATACATCTCCATCCATCCATCCATCTCTCTGCCCACATGGAGGAAGCCCTGGCAGCTTCTGAGGAAAAGGCAGCTGGACAAGTGGAATCATCCCCTGGGCTACGTCCAGCTCACAGGATACTAGAGACCATCTTGGCCAGAGCTGCTCATGGCTGCATTAGTTTGAGCTCGGAGAATACCATGAACCTTGGCTGAGACCAGGAACTTGCATTTTACAGAAGAATGTTCTTGTCCTGATACCGGTTTGGTGAGGAAAAACAAAATTGCTTCTTAATTTCTCTAATTTTTCATGCAGGCTGCACATCTGTGAAAAATTGAGTAAGATGACTGCATTTTAGAGGGATTTCCTTCCACAATTATTACTAAGCATGTGTCTATTGCTTTTGGTTAATTGAGCAAACAATGCCCTTGATAGCCATTTCCTTTCACCATAGTCAAAGGCAAGGTAATTAGTTAATTGCTAGAAGGGGTTATTAAGTGCTGGTAATGAACCACTACTGAGGAAATTGCTACTACAGTACCATCAGATACTGCAAGCATGGGTGAAGGAGAGGAATACTGTTTCTGATATTTTTGTCCATATTTCTTCAAGGGAGTTATAGCACAGATATTGCTGAGATACAGATGCACACACACAAAAGTTAAAAAGGAGGAAGGAGAAAAGAGTTACTGTTTAAAGAAAACAAATTATCCTTCATGTGACTAGTAATTACGTGAATTTTCAAGAAAACAGTCCAAATCCATTCTTAAACTTTCACCCTAGAATACTGATCACTTGATCCAGCAGTATATAAAATAACAATATTTTGCTAATATTTCAATGATGAAGTACAGTGTAATGTATTTTTATGCCATATACACAAAAAACAAGCTACCTCATTCTAATCTACATGCTGCTTTGTAAATAGATTTTTTTTCAGATCTAAAGGATGGGTGTTCCCATCACCAAGATTATCAAAATTCTCATTTATGACTCTTCTTTTCGTCAAATTTAGTAATATCCCTGCTATGCGTCTAAAAAAAAAAAAAAAGTCATTAAGTTATGCTTGTATCAACTATATGAAGGTCAAACAAGATTTTGGAAGGCTAACTTATAGTGAAACTGCAACCAAAATAGGAATTACGCATTCAATCGATTTTCCAAGAATCTTTATAATTCTTGATAAAACACTAAAAACATTTTTCTTAGTCTCAATAAAAATGACACTGTGTATTGTATTTCAGACTTTCATACAGAATCCTGTAATAAGAAATTCAATTTATTATACTCAAGTATACACAAGACCTATCTGTGCATGGTAAGCCCATCACAACATACATTACACTTCATGAAAATTAAGTTTGTGTACTATGAGTTCACAAAACCACAGAATCACAAAGTTACAGAGTGGCCCAAGGACGGCCACCTAGAACTGATTGCCAAGACCTTGTCCAGATGGCTTTCAAATGTCTCCAAGGTTGGAGACTCCACAACTTCTCTGGGCAGCCTATGCAGAATCTGGTGTGCAAACTTTCTCCAGTATATCCTTCTCTCTGTGGTATTGGGGAGCCCAGCAATGAACACAATACTCCAGAGGTGGCCTCACCAGTGCTGAGTACAGGGGATCACTTCCCTCAACCTGCTGACAACACCCCTCCTAATGCAGCCCAGGATACCATTAGCTGCTAGGGCACACTGCAGGCTTGTGTTCAATATGATGTTCACCAGGACCCCCAGGTCCTTTTC
>JAOEHX010033374.1:0-16821 GCA_025448015.1 Bolborhynchus lineola | reverse complement strand
GTGCTCAAGGCCAGGTTGGACACAGGGGTTGGAGCAACTGCTCTATGGAAGGTGTCCCTGCCCATGGCAGGGGTTGGGACTGGAGGAGCTTTGAGGTCCCTTCAACCCAAACCGGGCTGGGATGCTACGAATGAACTGACGGAGCAGCTTCGGGTCCGCTCGGGTCCGCTCGGGTCCGCTCGGGTCCGCTCGGGTCCGCTCGGGTCCGCTCGGGTCCGCTCGGGTCCGCGCTCTCGGGCGCCTCCTATTGGTGCGTCCTTGGTTTGAGCCCACGGAGGCGCGGGGCGGGCAGCGGCGCGCGCGGGCGGGAAGGTGCCCATCATCAATAATGAATCATCCATCAATGATCGATTAATCAATGAAGCAAGCAGGCGGGCAGGTGAGTGGTGGGAGCTCCGAAGGTGGAAACGCCCCGCCTCGCTGCTTTATTTAGCTTCGTTAAGCAGGTTGGCTTTCTGTTTAGTGAGTGGGTGCAGGATGGAGCCCGATGGGAGCCCGGGAGCATCGCTGCGCGTTTAATGGAGCAGCACATCCGGAGCGCTGGGTTCGGCCGGCTTTTGCTGCTTTTCTCCGTGTTTTCACTGGGAAGACCCATTCCTGCGTGGTTTGTAGGCTCTGGGGTGGTGGGTGTCCATGTGGGGGTAAGGGTGCTGAGCAGCTCCTGAGACTGTGCCCACCTACATCAGTTCCCTCCCAAAAGGGGAGCTACTCCTGAGCCTCGTGGTAACTTCCAATGAGCTGCTGGGATTGGACCAGGGAATGGGAGTCTTTAATTTGCCTGCATTGAGCAGCTTCCTGGTGCAGAGACAACCCCGAACTGCTGGTTTAGGAGCCTCAGGTCAAGGAGATGCAAGGGTGCATCTCTGTGGCAGCAGAGCATCCCCCTTGTGCAGCTGTGGGGGCTTCTGAGCAGTGTTTTGATTTATCCTTGGGGTTTATGTAGTGGTAGGAAAGCTGCATCCTGGGTGATGTCGTGTTCTGTTTGAAATTAACTCTTGGGTAAGGCATGGGAAGGTTCCAGCTGTAAACAAAATCCGGTTCAATTCCTTAAAGGGATTTGTCCGTGCAGAGAGGAAATCATAGAAGCAGAGCCTGGTTTCGGTTGAAAGCTGTACCTCTGCCCAGGCAGTGCCTGGGTGCTCGTGCTGGTGCTGCCAAGGGATGGAAGGGTGCCTGCAGTGAGCTTGGCCCTTCTTTTGCACCTCACACCCAGCTCCTGCCTGCGGTGGTGTGGCTGCCGATGCTCTCTGACCTATGGGCTCCTCTGCCGTTTCCTGCTCTCCCATAATTTTCATCCCATTTAAATCCAGGTTTGATTTTAGTTCGGTTTGAAGCCGTTGCGTTGGATCTCAGTGCTGCAGGGAAGGTGCAGTGCTTTGATGGAGCCAGGCCAGGGCTGTGTAAAGACATTGGTGATGTGAGAGCTGTTGGAGTGCTGTGTGGTGGCACTGATGTGAGCATCTGTGTCCTGGTGAGCTTTGGGTATGCTCCTGCCCCCGCAACTGAGTCCTTTGACCACTCTGAGTACCTATCTCATGCAAAAGCTGGTGAGAGGCTCCCTGCTTGCTTATCTCCCACTGCTTTGCAAATGTCATGGAGTCATACAATGGTTTGGGTTGGAAGAAACCCGCAAAGCTCATCCAGTCCAACCTCTTGCAATAAAGCAGGGACATCTTCAACTAGCTCAGCTTGCCCAAAGCTGCATCCATCTCATCCCATTCACCACCATGGCTGTTGCCATCCATAGGTAGCTCACCGGGAGCTGGGATGCTGGCAAATGTTACCCACCTCAGGGAACCGAGGGGTTTATTCCTGCTGGAAGCCCGGCTTGGCGTCGCCTGGCCTCACAACACACAGCCGGCGCTACTCCATAAAATCCCCTCGGAATCGGGGGAAATGAGGCTTTAAAATCACTTTTAAAGGCCTCCAGGGGCTCCCCATATCCTTGCAGGCCTTCCTCTTTACTTGTCCCCTCATTGTAATCCCCTCCACTTAGGCTGCATGGGCAGAGGTGAACATCTGGCTCTCATCACACCTTCTGCGATGGCTCCCAGATGTTGCACTGTGTTGATGCCCCGTCAGTCGCTTGCTTTTTGGGGGGGGGTGGGATCCACAGAGGTGGGTTTGGAGGGTGCGTGTGGGGCTGAGTTGGTGTTACCGCAGGTTGGAGTGGGCAGGGGCTCGTGTGTGCTCACACACCAACCGTGGGGATGTCTCATCTGGGGGGAAACCTGCTCGAGTATCGGGGTTTCAGAGGTTTCCCTGTGTGCTGTGGCAAGCCTGGCTCAGGCAGTGGCAGGGCTGGCTGTGGAGGTGGTCGGGGGTCTTTAGTGCTCGCCTCTGAGCTCGTCCATGAGACTCTTTTTGGGTGCTATGCCTTTGTCTCAGGGAATCACAGTTTGGGTTCAAAGGGACCTTAAAGCTCATCCAGTCCCAACCCCCTGCCGTGAACATGGACACCTTCCACCCGGGTGTTTGCGTGCAGATGAGTCCTTGAGACATCGTGGTGCAAACATGGGGTCCCTCTGTAACCTGGAGGTGGTGACAGCCACCCCTTTGCTGGCCTGCCCGTGGTCCCTCGAGGCATCCCAGCAGGGCTGGCTGTCGCAGGCTGGCAGCGAGGCGCTCTTAGCAGGTCTGAAGCCTCATCTCGAGGCCTTTGATGCTCTGAGCATTGGCTTAGCTCTGATTCCTCTTTTTGTCATTGATACAGCGTGTTTATCTAGAAAGGGATCTCGTTTCCATTGCGGTGCATTGGGGGCTCTCTGCTCTGCATGCTGATGAGGGGAGGGAACCCCTTGGAGAGGCTGCTCCTTAAAATGCCCTCTGCAAATACAGCCTCAGACACAACAGCTCTGCTGCCCGAAGGCATTTCAATCCTGTGCTGAGGCTCTGCTGAGGAGGAAGGCAGCGGATCAGAGCCGGGATATCTCCAAGGCAAATGAATCTGTTCTCATCTGGTTTCCCTCTTTGATGCATTTTCATGTTAAGGGACCTAAGTGCTCTTTTAATAGCTCTGGCCCTGTAAGCTGAGGATTCTTTGCTTTCTTGTTTCTTCCAAGCTTCCCTCCAAGGCTCCCTGACAGCTCCTGCTCCGTGATGGAGACTGCCAAGCCCTGTGCTGGGAATATCCGTAGCTTCCAACAGTGATGCTCAAAAATGCATCGTGTCAAATTATTTGCCTCAGTGACGGGGGGGGGGTGCTCCCAGGAGAGGCTCTTCATGGCAACAGCAACAACAGCAGCCGAGCCTGTCTGCTGCTGGTCGTTGGGTGCTGGGATCCACAGCCTGACTCCAGGCTGGTGCCAAGTAGAGCCCGGAGTCCTCCTCAGGTCCCTCCTGCCCTGAGCTGCTGTGCCAGTTGCTTGTGAGCTGGAAAAGGTGAGATTTGAGATTGATGGATGCTCATGGGTGTGCATCTGCATCCCTCCTCACCCCCTGTTCTGGGCTGATGCAACCGGGCCAGCTCTGGCCATGGGTTCTGCAGCATTGGAGATGCTTCTCAGCCCTTCTCCACGCACCCCAAGACTTGCCCCAGGGGCATGAGATGGAGAGGGCCTACAAGAAACCTGGAGAGGGGCTTTGGGTGAGGGCCTGTAGGGACAGGCCAGGGGAATGGCTTTAACTGCAGAGGGGAGATGGAGATGAGCCCTTAGGGAGAAGCTCTTCCCTGTGAGGGTGCTGAGCGCTGGCACAGGGTGCCCGGAGGAGCTGTGGCTGCCCCATCCCTGCAGTGCTCAAGGCCAGGTTGGACACAGGGGCTCGGAGCAACTGCTCTATGGAAGGTGTCTCTGAACGTCCTGGGACTGTCTCAGTCACCCGTTGGTGTGCAGCCAGGCCAGGGATCCAGCGCACAGCATCCCTCTGCTCTCTTCCCCCCAGATCAAACGGGGAGGCAGGGAAACCTGCGGCTTTGCCTGCTTCAAGGCACAGCTTTTTGGCCTTTTCCACGCGGCTGTGGTTTTAATTAGCTTTTAAAAACACGATTTTCAACCTCTTTCTTCTGCCTGCGTTTTTATCTCAGCTTCGGGTGCACAAAGCTCCGCTATTTTGTTCTTGGAGGCAGGCGGATGATCAAGGTTTTTGCAGTCTACTGAATTATTAAAGCAAACTTGGTTACTCACTAAATATTATTGCTTCCATCCTGTCAGGGAGAAGATCACAGTAATATTTTGTTAATTCAAACATCTTTCTCTGAGGCTGTTGATGACAGGCAAAGCGCTCGTGTAATATACAAAGGTGCTCGTTACAGAAGGAGGCCGTAATTAATTTTAGCAGTAGCAATAAGTCTTTGCTACATAAAAGCAGCGTTGGGGGTGTGGGGCTGACTCTGAAAGTCTTCTCTATGCCTCAGATGATATGGGGGTGATGCATTTTGTGCAGGTGGTGGGATGCTGCCCCACGCATCCCTACCGCTTGACTGGCTGGAGATAGGGATGTAGCATTGCTGTTGCCCTTGGCAGTCAGGACACCAGTGTCTGGGTGGTGTGTGCCCAAAGAGGAGAGGTGGAGCTCCCCTTGGGCTGGTACCCAAGTGTGGGTACCTACGTGGTACCCGAGCTCTGGGAGGTGATGGGGAAAGTGGATGTACAGCTCATTCTGGCTCTGCACTGCTGTGATGGAGTGGTACCCACCACAGGTGCCTTGCTGCTCTTGAGCTCTGTGGAGTGCCATCCTTCCTGCATGCTTCATCCAGAGCCGCCTGTCTGCTGTTCTCATAGATTCATGGACTGGTTTGGGTTAGAGGGGACCTTAAAGCTCATCGAGTTCCATCCCTTGCCACAAACAGGGACACCTTCCCCTAGAGCAGCTTGCTCCAAAGCCCCATCCGCACTGGGCTTAAGAGACAGAGGGGCACATTGTCCCTATGGCTGCCCATGATGCTGAGAGCCACATGTGGAGCGGCAGCAGGTCTCTGTTGGCATCAGCATCACCAGCGGGCTCCATCCATGCCCGGCTGCAGGTATCCCCAGGGAACGCAGCCCATCCCCAGCACAGGGCACGCTGAAGCTGCTGGTGATGCTGCTGGTGATGCTGCCGTGCACGCCGGGTTGCTGTGGCTCTGTGGTGAGCTGTATTTTCACACCAGCGTTTCTTTGGGTGTGTTTTATTTCTCTTTTCCCCTAAGTCATTACAAGCTAAACAGCTCAAGCAGTCTTCAAGGTGAAATCTGCTTTTCATTACTCCGCGAGGGCACCGCAGCTTCATTTTCCTAAGCTACATTACCATATGCAGCGTTCTGGTGCTTTGCTCGGCTACATATTGTCAACATTAAATAACCTCTTTTTGTGGTTACATCATAAAAATGCTTTAGATCTTGGAAGCAGGCTGTGAATATTTGCATATGTATATCCTGGGTTTTCACAGAACAGGCTGGCTACCAGATGGGGAACCAAAGAAGCCTCCAACATTTATCTCCGAGTTCGACGTTTTCCTGTGTTGTTAACTGGGGAGGAAACTAGGTGGTTTTCAGCCATGCTGAGCTGCTGCCAGTCCCTAACCTTGGGATGGTTTTGCAGGGAGGGGGAAGAGGGAGAGAGCCTTTTCCTTCAATCCAGATGGCCGTATGGAATCAATAAAAGGCAGTTTTCAAAAGTTTGTTTACTTAACATTGGATAGAATATGCCTTTGTGGTCCCTTTGCACAGCAGAAGAATGTGATCCAGCAACCGAGCTAATGAGCACGGGGAATGCGGCTCAAACCAGGGACGAGCCTGCTCCAGTCACTGGCTTTGCCCTTACTTTTATCCCAGGAGCCAGCGGCCGGTGCTCCAAGCTGGGCTCTGGGCTGAAGCCATACACCTCTGCCTGTGACATGTCCCCAAGGATCTGCTGGGGTTTGGGGTGAAGGCGCCCTCCCTGGCTGGAAATGCAGGGTAGGAATGATGGTTTCCCTAAAGAAACCTGGAGAGGGGCTTTGGATAAGTTCTTCCCTGTGAGGATGCTGAGGGTGCCCGGAGGAGCTGTGGCTGCCCCATCCCTGCAGTGTTCAAGGCCAGGTTGGACACAGGGGCTTGGAGCAACTGCTCTATGGAAGGTGTCCCTGCCTGTGGCAGGGGTTGGAGCTGGAGGAGCTTTGAGGTCCCTTCCAACCCAAACCATTCCATGATTCTATGATCTCTACCCCACATCTCAGCGTTCGGGATATAATGTCACTTTTGGGGTCTCCGGCGTTGTCCCTGTTCCCCACCACACCCCTAAAACCCACCCAAAAGCCAGGCTCAGCTCTGCTGCGTGTGAGAAATGTCTCAGCACTTGTAAGGTATTAATCTTCTGCCACCATTCTTTTTAAACACCCCAAATGATGTGAGCAGTGCAGCAGGAAAACAATGTCGCCTTGTCTTTAAAGCCACGGCTCTCATTACAGCAATCTGTCATCTGTTAATTCATTAGAGCCCTGACAGAGCACTTAGATCAAAACCCTTTTAAATGATTCCTGATGACACGCAATGGCAAATTTCAGCCATGATTCCGGAAATGTAACGTCGTTCCTTCTGCTGCCTTCAACAAGGGGCCTTCCGCCGCTATTAATTGACTTCTGAGTGCTTGCATGTGTTGTGTTTGTGTTGCTGCTCACATCTCTGCTTCAAGATGCTGCTCGAGAGAGGGATCCTCTACTTGTTAAAGGGTCTGAGCCGGGTTGTGGCACAGCACGGTGCTGGGGATGAGCACCCACAGCACTGCGCTCACCAAAGGGCAGGAGATGGTTCTCCCTGAGAAAAAGCATGAGAAGTATGGAAAGTCTAAAGGAAACATCCAAACTTTCTGATTTGGGGGTTTCTTTCACTTTTCCTAAAGATCCAAGCTGGATTTTAAAGCAAATTCCAAGTTTTATTTGCTTCTTTAATGGCGGGGTTGGAACTGGAGGGGCTTTAAGGTCCCTCCCATCCCGAGCCAGTCTGTGACTCTGATTCTACGTCGGCTGTGCTGCCAGGCACTGCTGTTGGGTGAAAGAAGAGGAAAGCCCAAGTTTTGATACCAGAGATTTCTAGGTGGTGACACAGATTATCCTTGTGGAGTGATGAAGGGCAATGCAGTGATGTAAGGGTGTTCCTGCTCCTGGGAACGTGATGGGGGGGTGCTGTGTTTGCTGATGGTGTTACACTGATGCTTTGTTCCCTGCCTGCACTGCGCCTGCTGCTGCCTTCTCCGGGTCCATGCTCTGTGGCCTTCCTGGGATGTATCGGATAACCTCCAGGCAGGTGATGGAGAGGCAGTAATGTGCTCACAAGGGAGAGAGAGGGGGTTTGTGCTTTGCCAAAAGAATGGATTTTCTTCTGCTGCAGTTGTCTCTGTGCTTTTTCCAAGTGAACGATATGAAAATCCCACTCAAATGATGCGTGAGGTTCTTGTGAATTGGGCTGAGAGCTGCTAAATTGCTGTGTTTAATTATGAATACCTTGATTTACTGACCTTGAGGGGAAGCCAAGTACAGTGACAGGCCGGGTTTATACATTATAAGCAGATGAGGAAACCACTGATGATCCATGAAGCACTGTAGGACCACTGAAACAGAAACACAAGGGATTTGGGTGCTCTTTTTGCCCAGCAAAGCCCCAGCCATTGCTGGACACATCCCAAAGGGCCTTTGGAAGACATGGCAGTGGATGATTGGAAAACACTGCATCTGCTTTCCCTTGTGCTGGGCAAAACCTGCATGGGGCGGATGAGGAGGGCTGCTCTTGGTGTTAGAAGCCTTTAGGAGGACTGTATTACTCCTTTCTCTGTCTGTCCTTGCCTGCTGCATCCCTGCTGGCACCTCATGCTCATCCCTGCGTGAGTGCCGGGGCTGGGCACCTTGGAAAGCGCTGTCCCATCCAGAAGATACTTCCAATAGGGATTGCAGTCACCGGGGAGCACGGGGTCAGGTGCGGGAGCACTTACATCCACTTTATTTCTATCGGGTGGATGCTACCTTGCTGTGCATGAGCGTAACTCTCCTGTGTACGAGGCAATGTCTTTGTACTCCATTGTACTTTAAATAGCACAGCGAGCAGAGAAGTACATCTTTTTGGTTGGCTTGGGGTTGGGTCTCATTCTGCACGAGCAGCTCGGGGGCTGTCAGTGCTGGAGTCAGCATCTCCTGACTGTGACTTCACAAGGGGACAAGTGCTTTTCCCTTCTTCTTTTTGCAAACACTCTCCAATGACAAAGAGATAAATCTGCGGCAGCCCTGAAGCATAAATAGCAGCAGCGTGGCCAGCTTGCTCTGCTGGCCGTGACCCGTGAGAGGTCTTCACAGCTTTTCCTTTCAGCTGTAAAATTGCTTCAGTCAGCTGTGACCAGCTTTGGCAGCGAGCAAAGGAGCCCAGCGCCATCTCCCCGTCCCTCATAGCATCACCTGAGCGATGCAGGTAGGAGCAGAGGTGAACATCTGAGCCCCTTTCCTCTTGGCTGAGAGGATGCATCCAGCTGCTGAGAATGGAGCTGAGGGGGTGGCGTGCAACCGTGGCATGGTTTGTGTTGAAGGGACCTTAAAGCTCATCCGGTCCCACCCTGTGCCATGGGCAGGGACACCTTCCACTGGAGCAGCTTGCTCCAAGCCCTGTCTAACCTGGCTCCCCACTCCTCCATGCTGAAAAATCGTGCCTGGCTTTCCTGGGGAGGCTGAGGATGGAGGATGCTTTATCATCAGCTCTAATTGCCACGTTAACATGCACTTAGTAGCTTTCTGTATGGAGTAAATGGCTTTTAGTTTGCAAAGGGAACGGAGTAGGACCTGGCAGGCAGGATGTGGCATGGCTGGATAAGTGGCAGCCTCAGTTCTGTGCCTTGGCGAGGTGTTTCCAGAGCAGGATGCGAGCAGGGGGTAAGGGATCATTTTGGAGGGGTTTGTGTGCTTTCCTTTCACCAATTCTAACCTGAGCTGCTGCTGCATAGGAAATTCCGCAGATGGACTTTCAATCTGGGCCAGTGAATAATTATATCTCTTCTTAAATGTCTTTTTAAAGTGTGGTTTGTTTTTGAGGACAGTTAATATACTTGGGAATGGTGTTTAGTGGGGTTTTCCCTGTGTTTTCCAGTGCCAGGGCGTGCAGATGGGACCGTTCTTCACCCACCAAGTGAGGGTGACACATCCCATGTGTCCCCTGGGCTTTGCTCCTTCGTTGCTGCCTCATTTGCAGGCTGGCAGAAGGATCCCGAACTTTGACATCCGTTGGAAGTCTTTGCCCTGGCTGTGATTTGTCTTCATTTGGGCAAAGCAAGAAAGTTTGAGCTGCAGAGCCTCTCCTCCTGAGCCCCGAGGAGGTGGGGAATGAGGAAGCAGCAACGCAGAGCCGGTGCCTGTGAAGCCAGAGACTCCTCATCCCTATTTACAGCCAGTGCAGAATTGATCCTTGCTGTTTCCAGACTCTGCAGCCAATTAAACCTCTTGCTCCCTCTCCATTCCTGGGGCAATTACCACCTTGTGCCCTGTAACTCGCAGCTATGAGTAAGCCAAATTCAATTTTATCTGGAGTGAGCAACGTGAGCTGTAGCTGGGGAGCAGTTTCTTGCGTGCCGTCCCTCCCCAGCCTGACAACCAGTTTTACTACCCAGCAGGGAATAGACTGATCGCTCATTTATGGCTGCAATCATCTCCCTGTTACAGCATTAGGAAGGAATGAGCACCAAAAGCCATTATAATTAAGATCTCTCTGGAGCTGACAGTAGAAATAGATGGCATGTGGAGCTGGAGCTCTGTGCCTCAGCTGTTTCTTTTCGAGCTGTCACTGGAAAATTACAGAGGCTGACAATCATATTTTTAACGCAGCAGTGCTAAGTAATATATCCGCCTTGTGCTGCGGAGCACGGAGGGGACGGGGCTGCTGCTCTTGGAGCTGCTGTGCTGGGCAGAGAGGGATGAGATCCCCACAGAGTCCCTTCACATCCAAACCCACCCCAATTAAAGGTCTTGAGCATCTTCCCATGGTTCAAATGAGTGTCGGAGCATCAGGCGTGGGACTGAGGGACTCGCACCCTGCGTGCCACAGCCCTGCTAAGCTTCAGGGGTGGCTTTTCCTTGGAGACATCCAGGAGGTCCACAGAGATGAAGCAATTCCCGTTCCTTGCCTTCCTATTGGGCATGTGGGGCTGCAGAGGTGGCCCGGTGTGCTGAGACCTGTAGGTCTTCATACCTGAGAAGCTGTTGCTCAAGAGAGGTGCGGGATTGGGAAGAGCAGACGATGCTTTCCCAATCATTTCATAAGAACAGGAGCCGCCTCCCCTGCCCCTGGACAGCAAACACCGTGAGGCGATGCTTCAGTCAAGGGTGAGTTGTGTCTGCTGCCTGTACAGGCAGGGAGCTCACCCTGCTGCCTGCACTTTTGGCTTGTTAGAGGGATCCATGTTCCCTCCACCAGCATGGTCCAAGGCCGGGTTGGATAGGGTTTGGGGCAACCTACTCTAGTGGAAGGTGTCCCTGCCCGTGGCAGGGGTTGGATCTGGAGGAGCTTTAAGGTCCCTTCAAACCCAAAGCATTTCATGATTCTGTGACTCTATAAGCTGGGCAAGACTTTGTCCTTCCCATTTAAATCAGGCGTGGAACATATTCAGGCTGGTGCCGTCTTGGAGGCGATGAAGTGCAGCAGCAAATAAATGGGGGAGAACACCCTCACCCGCTGGGATCTGGGGTGAAGATGCTGATCCCCAGTGCTTTGGAGGGATACCCTGGGAGGGCTCCTGTCTGAGGCCCCCCCTCCCAGCCACCCCTGCAGCCCCCAGGGCTGGGAGCTGATGGGAGAAGCCAGCAGCATCTTTCAGGTTCTCCTGGTATGAGCCATGCAGGAAGGTCCCCACCACCGCAGCAGTTGTGCAGTTGGGTTTGTCTTTACTACCAAAGGCTGCTCATGCTCCCCTGGAGCTGGATGTGGAGCAACCCAAGTCATGCACTTGCTATCTTTATTTGCCCTGGCACAGCTCTTAAATGCCTGGTGCTGCGTTGCATCGCGTTGGGTTACCTCTTGCCACATACCCCCATGAGCACACATGCTGTTTAAAGAACCAGTGCTCGCTCTGTTGTACTTCCTCACCCTGTAACATAATACACCAGAAACACTGGTGGTTGCCTTTTTCTGAGTGTCTGGCTCTTCCAGAAGACCCAAATTAAGGCGTAATTTGTAGATGGGGGTTGTACCAACAGCCTGCTCTAGTGGTTGGAAACGGATGAGCTTCAAGTTCCCTTCAACCCAAACCATTCCCTGATGCTAACAGCCTCCTGTATAACCCTACTGAGGGGACAGCTCTGGCCCTGCAACCCCCCTGGTTTTGCTGGGGAACATATGGGAGGTGACACAATTCCTTGCGCCCCAAAAGTATTTGAGAGACTCTTCCTCCACCACAATATTAAACAGCCTCAGAGCCCAAGTGTGTTGTGCCTACATCTAACAGTGCGTGAAAGTTCCCTTTCAAGCTGCAAATGAATTATTGATGCAATTACTCATTCTCATTTAAATATCTATTTAATGGCGTTTAAATAACAGTGTTCAGAGTGTGTCAACAGTTTACACAATCATTTGGATTCTGAACTTTATACCTCTGTTTTCTCCCCGCACCAATAATTGAGGCTCATCCATTTTGAGTGACAATTTTAGATAAGTATCACTCTTCTCTTGCACATGTGCCTTATCTCAGTGTATTAAATCACTTAATTTTAATTTCATTTGAATGATTAATCAGTTACTTGGCTGTAATTATTTGTGTGAAGACATCTCCGGTTAGAAAACAGAGCAGAGGCAATTAGGGGAAAAGGGGGTTGGAAATTCACCCCATCAGCTCGCAGCCCGTGGTTTGGGATGTGGGAAGGAGTTACTGCTACTGCCGGCCCTGATGCCAGGGTGAGAGGCACCGCCAAGGTAACTCGGAGCTGGGAAGCTCAGGATACGTGTGGGTAGGTGGGATATGTGTTCGTGTGTGATTTCCTTTGCGTCTTGGATTCAGTGTGAGCTCCTGGAGCTTCTTTCAGGGCAGGATGCGGGCGCACCTCAGCATGGACAGAGGTTGGTGGCGCATGGCTGGGACCATGGTGGTTTGCATGGGAGCAGGGATACCATTCCCAACTCCAAATGAAAGCCTCGGCTTTCCAAACACGCTCCTGCCTTTGATCTTGGTTCCACACCCGTGAAACTTTACGGCCTTCGCAGATTGACTCCTGATGTGCATCCCCAAAGAGCGCATCACCTCCCTTGGAGCGGAGAGGCCTCTTGGCTCCTGCTGAGGGCTTTGCTTTGGGATTGGGGGGATTTTGCCGTTTTCAAGGGGTGCTTTAATTCCCTACTGAGCTACAGGGGGTGGGTGCAGACCTTAAAGGCTGTGGTGAGTGGGTAATGGCTTTGGTGGGATCATGGAAAATCCAGGAAGGGAGCAGGGTGCTGAGTTCATTTACTGAAGTGTCGGGTGTTTTCCCTTTGGCAAGCTGCTGGGGGGGGATCCGCCGCTCTGCTCCCTCCTCTGGCTCCTTTCTTCCTTTCTTTCACTTTAATCCCAGGGATGGATCCCAGATGTCCTCTTGCTGGAGCTAATTTTCCCTGGGTGTAAAGCCCTGTGGAGAAGCTTGGGAAGGGCAGAGCCAAGTAAACCCATGGAGCTGACCTGGGGGGGGGGCACCTCTCCTCTGCAGCACTAACGGGGGTTTCCTAGTGAACCCTCTGCCTCGGGCACGTTGCATTGAACCCATGGGCAGCCTGTCCTGAGCTATGGAAAACTGATTTAACCACAGGCAAAGAGCCATTGGGAGAGCAGGATTATGCCCATTTCCTCATCCCTATGCTGTAGACACTGCTCCGAGGCTGTAGTTTCAGGGCTGGGCTGTCATTAAAACACTTTATTCCTCTATTTTCCAGAGGGCTGTGTGGCCGGGAGGCACCGAGCACGTGAGTGTTAAAGCACAGCTGGAATGGGAATTGCATGTTATAGATAGCTATCTCCATGCTGGAGCATTGAGCAGAGCCAGATGTTCCTCCCCTCCTGCAGCTCGTCAGCGTGCGGCGGCTGTTGTGTGCAGCGGTAGTCGTGTCGGTGGTAGGAGGAAGCAGACACACACTGGGGTCACAGTGAGCTCCAGCAGACCCCCGCAAGATTTATGGCTCAGACTTGCAGCTGGAATGTGTTGGAGGCTGGGATGTGCTGCGGGGATGGGCGGGAATAGCAGGGACACGTGGGGACCCGTGTGTGATGCTTCAAGCCTGGTCTCAGCCCTGTGCTGTGGTGGGGAGCAGTGAGGGAACCCCAAGGACCAGGGGAGATGGAAAATGGGAAAATGCTGGAGGATACCCTTGGGAAAGGAGAATAAAGGGGCCTTTTTCCCAGAGGGATCGGATGCTGCTCTGCCATCCCCTGTGCATGGCATCAGGGCTGGAGCAGGATGCTCCCCTCCCCATGGGCAGTGCATCTCTATCCATCCCGGAGCATCGCCTGTGGGTTTCCCGTGAGGATCCTGTGTAAGTAATTACCTCGGAGGGATTAATTACCCTGAGCACCCATCCAGGTGGCTTTTGGCCTGGTTTGTGCTCTTGGTGGTGGCAGGAGAAGGGTAATTTGGCTCCTCCGATGTTACAGCTCTATTTGGAAGAGCGCCTCACACAAACCCTGCTGACAGCATCCCTGTGCACAGTGGTGGTGGTGGTGATGACAAATATCCCTGACCTGATCCAGCATCATTGTGACCCCCCCATCCCAGCTGAGCCCCCCCCAGCCCACAAAGGCTTTGAGGTTCCTGTCTCAGAGGTGTGGCTTGGCACTGCTTTGGGTGAAAACAGGGGAGAATGAGCCAAAATGTGCACTTATTGGCACTCACTGGACCGGCGCTGGGTGTCAGCCAAGGGATTGGCCCCGTCTCCAGCAGCAGAAGAGATCTTCCCTTCAACATGTCATCTAAGGAGAAGCATCCCCGTGCTGCCCATGGCAGAGCTGTCAGAGCCCTCTGCCCTTCGCCCCATGGATAGAGGCTCTGCCTTCCATCCCTCTCCTACTGCAGCCCTGGGTTCCCTTGAGCCATCGCATTGTGTTGCTGGGGCAGGAGCAGGGGGCTGTGCAGTGCTGCACCTCACATGTGGCCTTGGACTCACATCCCTGCCTCTTTCTAAAGAGGGAAAAAAAGGGTTTTGGCTACAAGGAGCAGTGCTGGATCTGCCCCAATACTTCTGGTTGTTAAAGGGCCTCAGTGCTTTCTGGGCTGCTCTGTACTAAGATCAGGTTTTCATTTAGCTGATGCTTACCAGAAGCAGAGACATGCTGGTGTATGAGCTCCAGCAGCCACAGCTGTAGCATCATCCTCCCCCCTCCCAGCAGGTCATGGAATTGCAGGGTCTGTCGTGTGAGAAGACATAAGTTTGGTATCTGAACCCATGCGGAGGAGCTGGCAGCCCCATTCCTCATCCTCCACCTTCCTCCCTGGATTCAGCTGTTTGCTAACAGAGACTTCAGCAGAACAAGTGATCCTGATCTGGCAAATGGGTTTCCTGCAGTCCCAGGGCATCTTTCATTAGTACAGTGTCAAAACCCAGCACCATCAATCGCCACGTTCAGGACAAAGGAGCACCACTCCAAAGGCTTGGGAAGCAAATCCCAGTTTCCACCATCGCTTCCCCCCCAGCTGAAGGAGAAGGTCAGGGCAGCTTGTGAAAGAAAGCACTTTCCACTTTGTTCCTGGGCAGCCCCTCCAACCCTTCCCATGGCTTTAATCCTTCCTCTGTCCTGATGGGCTCTGATGGGGATTGGTGCCACAGGGCTGCCCAAACCATCCCCAGGATGCAGGGTGATCCAGTGTCTGTGGGGAAACAGCACTTTGGCCTCAGCAGAGCCTTTTGCCAGTTCCATGTTTACTCAGTTTTCATGTTCTCCCTTATTTTTGTGGCCCTGCTGCATTAACCTTCCTGGTGGCCCGAGGGTGCTGATGTCTCACCGTGCCATGTCTTCACCTGCGTTCTCTGCTTGCTTCTTAGCTCTTGCTGAAGGGGACAGTCAAGACGGAGGTGGTGGCAACGAAGACCCTGCATTTGGCTCTTCCCAGGGCATGCTGCAGGCCAGGCTGCAAGACTCCTTCCTCTTGCATGCTTTAGGAGGTAAAACTGGGTATAATCCATAGATGCAACCGGTTTGAATGCCAGAGTTGGGGATGGAGGAGGCTCAGGGCTGGCGGCTGTAGGTGATGGTGCCTTTAGCTGTTGCTGTGCCTCGCTGGTCTGTGGGTGTTGTAGGGATTACTCCAGGCTCATCCAGATGCTCTTGGAGCCCAGCCTGCTGGGATAAAGCTCCGTTTTAATTGCACCTGACAGGGAACAGCAGCTGCAGAGATGCAGCTTCCCATCAGCAGTGATGCTACTGCCAGCTCGGGTACCTGCTTTGGCAGGTATCCCTGGTACCCACAACCAGCTTTATCCCTGGTAGCAGATGCAGAAGTGGGGTTGTGTGTCCTGAGTGAGGGTATTTCAGATCCTCCTACGTCTCATGGTGTTTGCTGGGCAGCCAGGACTGGCTCAGAGCACCCTGGGAAGCTCCAAGGCTTTCCCCAGCCTGATGAATCCAGCATCCCACCCTGCAAAGGGCAATTGCAGGAGTGGAGGCTCCATGGGGCAAGCTGTCCATAGCTCACCTTTTCTGGGATATTGTCCATCTGAGAACATGTGCAGGAGAAAATCCCAGAGCATTAATTCCCCCTGTGAGACAGGAGCAGTGCTGTCATCCCCATCCCATCTCACTTCGGCTGGGATGTGTGTATGTGAACCCGTTTGCTAGAGCAGGCAGCGAGGCTGAGACCATCCACATGGAGCTATCTCTTAGGAGCCGGAGGGAAGCTCCCAGTGGTGCTGCCACGCTCTGTGCAATCCCTGGGGGCTCCTGACCTGGGGTGCCACATGAAACGTCAGCAAAACTCAATCTGGCTAATCCCAGGGAATGGCCGGGCACGGCAGCAGCCCCATAGGTCCCGGGGGGGGGGGGGGGCGGATTAAATCAAAGTCTTGCATTACACCACTTGGAAGGGCTGAGGATTTACTTGGAAACCGAATCACATTAACTAGCATTCTGTTAATAGCTGTTATGTATAAATATAGTGTGCCTTAATACCAACACGAGCTGCAGGTTGACATATTTAGACGGTTGCTATCAAAGTCATTAACGCCTCTCCGTGGTAAACCTATTCTCAGTTGGGGCTGCAAATGGGATTCTCCTGAGCCAATCAATCTTCCTAACGCCTGAGCAGAGCCTGTTGATCTTTAGCCACCGAACGGATTTGGCTTCCCAGAAATGTGCTTGCATCTGTCAAAATCATAAGCAGCTGGCAGCCCCCCACAAAGGTCAGGGAAAACAGGAGCCGGGGACGAGCAATGCTCTTTAGCAGCGTATCGATGCGGGGCGTGCTATTAATGCTGCAGCACAGTGTGTGTGTGTGTGTTCCTGTGGGCATCCCTACCCGTGTCAATTAGATATCTATATGGAAACTTTCTCACGTATACCCTGTGGTCCTGGAACTCATCCAGGGCACATTCAGACTTTGACACCTCAAAGGATGGGAAAGGTCTGCTGGAGTTGAGGAGCTCGGAGAGCTTCCCAATGATTTTGTGCTAATTCACTCCAAGTTTATCCTTTGTTCTTGCCCTCAGTAAAAGCCCCTCTGCTCAATGGCAGTGCTGCAGGGAGTGGGTTCCTTTCGAAAATGATTATTTGGGGGATTTTGGCATGGCAAGAGCATGGGGCTACTGTCATTTCATAGGATCATGGACTGGTTTGGGTTGGAAGGGACCTCAAAGCTCCTCCAGCTCCAACCTCTGCCACGGGCAGGGACACCTTCCACTGGAGCAGTTGCTCCAAGTCCCTGTGTCCAACCTGGCCTTGAGCACTGCAG
>JAOEHX010033372.1:0-23232 GCA_025448015.1 Bolborhynchus lineola | reverse complement strand
TAATGGGGCTTAAACTTAAACAGGGGAAGTTCAGGTTAGATATAAGGAAGAAGCTCTTTGCTATGAGGGTGGTGAGGCACTACAACAGGTTGCCCAAATAAGTGGTAGATGCTCCATCCCTGGCAGTATTCAAGGCCAGGTAGGGCAGAGCCTAGGGTGACATGCTGTAGTGTGTCACTTCCCTACCCATGGCAGGGGTGTTGGAACTAGATGACCTTAAGGTCCTTTCCAATGCAAACTATTCTATGGTTCTATGATTAACTAGTGAGTCATAAAGTCAGTTTGTTGCAAACTTCAGCTCACAGACTCAGACTAAGGGCCCAAGTTCCAACTCTAGAACAAACTATATTGCCTTCAAAATTATCCATGCTTGACATCATAGAACTGTAGGAGTTTGGGCTTTACCTTTTGGTACATTCTCTTTTTTTCAGATTTAAGCATTTTCATCAAAGAATAAAGAAATAAGAAAAGGATGCTTCCACCACTTAATTAGTCTTTCTCATTTTACTGATATTTCCACATGACAGTGTTCTCTCTAAAGTTCAGTCATAATTTCTCTGAAACACTTGGAAGGGCAGCTGATTAATACTTTTTAATCTTCATTGCACTATCTTCTTCGAGTCCAAATCTGTCCATCACATCCAGTGTTCTTTCAGGCTGCCGGGGTAATGCATGTTCTCAATCTTGAACAAGTACCTTTGAGATAGTAGGGGATGGATTAACACTAATTTTTTGGCATCAAAAGGTACCTTTTCAAAATTAATTACCAATTTTAAGAATATAGAATAGTCTGATAATTTGATGCTAAATAGTGATCCCAGTTTACTTTAGAATTTAAAAGGGAATATTTGAGTAATTTTAATGTGTTTTACAAGGAAGCTAGTAAGCCATACTTAGCTTTTGGTGTGGCAGGAGTTGCTGGTAAGTGTAAAGAGCTCATGTACAGAAAGGTTTAATGAGGGGCAAGATTAAGGATCAGATGATGTTTATCATTGAGTCAGTGTTGCTGCACAGCAATCTAGGTGTTATCAACATGTCTTTTAACATCATCACCAGCAAGAGCCACTGAGCTGCACTTAGTTCAAAGTTTGACAGGGGTTACTAATGTAGGTGTAGCTTTTGTTTCAGGATTAGTGTTAATGTTAGTGTTCAAGCTGGCATGAGCAGGCAAGACTGCAGCTTTTTGGTTGAATCAGATCAGCTAGGTCAGACTTGTTTTGACAGTAGGATGCAAACACTGGCCTTAAGCGTAACAAAAAGCCCTTTCCTCACACTGAGCCCTTTCCTCACACTGAGTAACAAGACTTGAGGGTTCTGCTTGTCCAAGTTGTAACCTTGTGCTTTTTTGCCCATTTCATCTGAAGGAAGCTCAGTGACAGGACTCCATGGGAAACCTCTGCCAAGTGAAGATGTAAATACGAAGAAGTGTTCCAAGTTACAAATGGTGTGCAACGTATTTGTATTTGTTGCTGCTCGTAACAACTAGCCCTTGAATTTAACCTTCCAGGCTGAAGCTCAGGAGAGTGTTGTTTCTTTCAAGCATCACAGGTGAGGCATTGGTAGATGATTTTCAACATACTTGAAGTTAGCTCATAGATTCTGTTAGGATTTTGGTCCGCATTGAAAAGCAGTGCTGACTCCATTCCTAAGGTAAGAGCAATGACACTCATCAAATCCAGAAGGACATACAGCTACATTGCTCTGGTCCTCAACAACTTTTTGTAGGCTGAGCAAGAAATTAAGTTGCTCAGACAACCGATATCCTTTAATTAACCCTGAAGTCTCCCTAAAGCTGCTGTGTTCAGAGGACAGTGAATTAGTGTCACTGTTAATCACTGCCCTGAGCAGAGCTTGACAACTTTTCCAGGTTCTGCAGTAATTCTGGGTTTGCAAGCCGGTATACCCTGCTTACCTGGGACTATGGTAAGGGAATCTGCAAACAACTCTCCATCCGCCCAAAAGTAAGTTGCCTTTCTCCAGCTGCAGGGATTGCAGGTCAGTAGTTTTTTATCAGCCCAAACTCTCTACAAAAGCTATGTTCTCTCTGATACTCATTTTTCAGCCTAAAATATCTTATGAGTGCTGCAATTATGTGCAGTCAGCTGGCTGTAGCAACTCTAAACATACCTTAATGGCCCCATCTTTACTAACCCAAACTTTTCCATCCATCCTGGTCTGAAATCTAGTCCTCTCCTAAATCCTCTTTGCGCAGAAGAGTAGCCACTAATCTTTCACTGTGTCTGAGAGGCATTAGTAAGTAACGCATCCTCACATCATGCAGAGACACTCCTTCAGCCTTAATCAGGGGAGAATCATTTTGATTCAATAGGTAATTTTTCCTGCTGAGCTGCTTTTTAATCCACAGAACTGAATGTGTCTTTTGCAGCCTACTAAAATACAGAGCAATTTTTTTTTTTTTCTCCAAAACACCATCCAGCACAAAAAGGGCATGGGTTGAAGTTTCTGAATTTCTTTGGCTAGTGGAGGATTTTGAAGTGGCAATTAGGAAAATGGTTTCAAATGCCTATAAACAATATAAATACTGAAATTCTGTGGGTTTTTTTTAATGAGTGGTTTATGCTATGCATCTGGCTTGCCTTTGAGAGTAGGATATTAGGGGCGTTTGGAAATTTCTCCTCATATTATTAAGAGGCATTTAAAATACACTTTATCAAGTAGACATTTGCAAATTAATTATTCCTATACCATTTGCTCTTCTAAAAGAATTTGAATGGATTAATCATGTAAAAAATGAGTACAGTTAACTCAGTACATTTTAGATTGTATACAGCTTCAGCACAGTTAGACATATCCGAAATCAAATGGCATTTGAATGATTCTTCCAATGAGCAAGGGGGTCTGTTAGCTAATAGTTGCTGCTTCAAAAAAAGTGAAGCCTGCTGAATTAAAATAAGAGAAAATCTGATTTATATTCTAGAATGACAGCTTTTTTTTACCTCTCTGCCATACTTTTGTCCAAAAGCATATTTGTTAAATCCTTTATCATTTATGTTATATTTTATATTGGCACGAAAGATTCTAATCCAAAGTATTACTTTTAAGTCATAAATTTTACCTTAAAAAAATAATAATTACTTTTGTCCAACTCATTTTATCTGTTTAATTAAATTCCAAGAAGAAAAATTCTGTATCTGACTTTTTAAGTTATGGGATTCTCTGTTCTGGAGACGTGTTTAAAATGTACAATTATTCCCATGGGAGGATTAGTAGATTTATTTAAAAATGTCTAGATTCCAAGAGTTCTGAAATTCACATGAAACAAGAAGAAAATGCAGGAGGAGAAGCATTAGTGCATTTCTCTGTCCCTCTACCTTGACACTGAGGAGGAAAACCTAGACTTCAGAGGGTGAGAGAAAGTTCAGGCTTCATGCTAAATCAGCTCTGGGTCTTGCTTCCAATATTGCCAGCTATGCCAATTTTTGTCTTAGGACATAAACTGTAAGATAATGTTACCGGAAAGAAAACCACAGCCGCCACATGCATTTCCCTTTGGCTGGGGGCTCAGTTTAAATCCCCGGAGCAGCCAGTGCTGTATCCTTCCAGACAGGGCTCTCTCCCCTAATCCAATCACCACCGTGACCAGAAGCTGCTAACTGTGCTGTGGATTTCCAGATATCTGCCTTAATTACCAGCCTGCAGGAACTTGAGGCTTGAGACAATAGCTGGCTCAGATGAGTAAACATCTGCAGTTCCCTTGCTGCAGACTGATGAAAAAGCCTGCTGGGAGAGGGTCCCCCAGCAGAGCCTGCGTGCTTTGGCTGCAGTTGGCACCCACATGCCAAGTGAGATGCAGTGTCCCTGCTTACCTTGGCTGTGACCCAGGATTCCTCTTCAACCTCTATGCTGCTGGTAAGAAGAGCGCCGGATATAGGATGCAGCTATCCTGTATGACTGTATCAAGAATAGTGTGGGAAATATATCAATAATGTGAGATTGTATCAAGAATAGGGCAGTGACCATTCCCCTGTACTTGGCATTGGTGAGGACACACCTCAAATACTGTGCTCAGTTTTCTGCCCCTCACTACAAGGAAGACATACAAGTGCTGGAGCGGGTCCAGAAAGGGGCAACAAAGCTGCTGAAGGGTCTGGAGAACAAGTCTGATGAGGAATGGCTGAGAGACCTTGGATGTTTAGTCTGGAGGAGGCTCAAGGGGGACCTTTTGCTCTCTACAATTACCTGAAAGGAGGATGGAATGAAGTAGGTGTAGGTCTCTTCCCCCAAGTAACACCTGATAGGACAAGAGGTAATGGACTCAAGCTGCACCAGGGGAGATATAGATTGGATATTAGGAAAAATTTCTTTAGAGAGAGTGTTGTCAAGCATTGGAACAGGCTGCCCCTGGCAGTGGTGGAGTCACCATCCCTGTGAGTATTTAAAAGAAGTGTAAATGTGGCACTTAGGGGCATGGTTTAGTGGTGGACTTAGTAGTGCTGGGTTAATGGTTGGACTCCATGATCTTAAAGGTCTTTTCCAACCTAAATGATTCTATGATTCTATGATTTATGATTTTATTATTGGGGATAGTCAGGAATTTAAGGCCAACGAACGTCAATTTGGTTGAATGGCATCATTTTGGTGTGTCTCACTGGTTGTACTTCTGTTATGTACAGTCCAATTTAAAAAAAAATCCTGACTAAAATAGTCTGGTCTCTGGTTTTAATTGTATTAAGACTTGCAGGAGAGATTGCATGCTGCCTTGCATGTGGCAAACCATATGTATGTCAGGAATAGTGATCTGCAGATAGAAATTGTTGTTTTCACCACGTCAGATTTAACACGTGCAAGAACAGACGACAGGTTTAGTATCTATGAAGGAAGCTACCGCAGCTTACTGACCTGGTGCCATGATGGATCCTACCAGCCAGTGACATACTGTCAGGGCAGTGGTTTTTTCTGGCTTGTATGTTTACCTTCCATTTACTATAAGCTGCCTTTGCTCTTTTAAATGGCACAATCTAAAAGAAATTTTTTTCTATTTTTTTTATTTTATTATTTTTTTTCAACCTGCCTTTCCAATAGCTGAAGGATCTCCAGCTATCTTTTTAATATCCATTTCTCTATTGCTTCCTCTGTCCCAATACTGCTGACATCTATTATCACCTGGCTGAACCTTTCCAATAGTTGTGATCAGTGCTGCCCTAGTGAAGAGTGGTCAAGTATCCACAACGTGCCTCCTGCAGAGAAACCAAGATCATTATGGGCATAAATGCTATTATTATTTATTGTGCTCAGCTATGGACTGAATCCTAACAGCTGTCTCTTGTGGTTTGCTGTCAGGAAGGCTTTGGAAAGTCCTTGGGGCATTTCTGCAGCACTGCACAAAAAAGAGCTGTAGGAAAGTATTTCTCCCCACTGGACTTTTCCAACACAGAGAAGCATTGTCCCACATCTTAAATGAGCAACAAAGTCAACATCCTGCAAGTGATGACTTCTAAAGTTTAACATTATTTGTTAAATGGGTAAGTGTATTGTTTAGAATAAGTAGTAAAACAATCAGTGGAAGTAGCCAGACTCCCTAAAGGATATCATTAGAGAATTTATGGATTATTAAAGGGGCAGTATGTTTGTCCTGGGTCTCACCAAAAACAAGCTCTCACTGACATCCTTCCTTTTCTCAGGAAAAAAAAAAAAAAAAGAAACCCCACTGCTGAGGGCGAAGTCCGAGATTTAGAAGAAGATTGCAGATTTTTTAAGTAAAAAAATAAAATAAGTATACTTGTGTGTGTAATTAGCAACATCTGCAAAGAGAGAAATTGTATTTATTTCTACGATGCAGAACTAAAGATGATTTTACATTTATTTTTGTTAAAATGCAGATATTTCTTTGTACTTCTCCTTTCTTCATTAGCTAGCTTTATACAAGTGGTTCCTTGTGGTTTGTCTAGGATATCGGTAAGCATGTACAATTAAGCCAGTGAGAGGAGTATTGCAAAACAGATGTGGACAAACCCCAGCATAATGGAGCGGGTGAACTGCTGGAAGCACTGAGCAGAGAAGGCTGAGTGTGTTCCTGTTTTCTGATCTCTGGCAGGGGAATGGAGTTGGCTGATAGTGGGTGTTTTGAGCAGCCCTGTGGCTTAGTGGTAATACAGTGCAATGTCATTTGGGAGAGCAGCTGGATTCCTGATGTGGGATTATTGTTCCCTGGCTGGGATGTGCTGTGGAAGCAGTGAGCTCTGCTCTGAAACTCAGAGGGCAACTTGCCTTGCATAGGGAAAACTGGAGAGCAAACTCTGCTAAGAGACAGCTTTATTCCTTAGCAGATGGTTGGCAACTTCAGGAAGCAGAGAGGCTCAGTGTGAAGGGAAAAATGACCAACAGCACTCAGACTGATTTTGGAATAGCTCTGAATGAGCAGAATGGGTGTCTTGGCTTATGGTCTCATTTGTGGTTCCCAGTAGGTATAGAAAACCAGACCAGAGTACCAAATCAATAAATATCAACATTACATAATCCATATGTTAAGGTTTTTGCAACTGGATTTTGTCTAGATCTTTGATACTAACACTATGAAAACTTTGGGGTTTTTTAGATAAAGCTGTATGAAATATTCTAGAGACATGTTCAAGTTTTCTTCAGTTTAAACTTCTACTTAAATATAACAACAGCAGTTGCTTTTCTCTTACGGATATACCCTGAACTTTCTGCAGCAGCTTCACAGTAATAAAGACAGTGAAAATTTAATTTGAACTGACTCACATATCCAACAGGAAAAGATGAAACAGCATCCTGACCAGTCAAACATCATTGTAAAATCTAAACCAGTTGTGCCGTTCAAAATAACAAGGGCAATATTTTATGAACCAAGCAAGTATGTTTCCTTTGTTGACTCCCTGCAACAGAGCTGGAAAAGGACCAGTTATTTTCCTTTGCTCCTTCACTGTTTGCAAGAGTTATTCAATGGAAGAGGAGCCTGCTCTCCTTAAGGAAGAGTATGCAAGACTGATTCACTCCTCTCTCCCCAGAGGAGTTGCATCCCAGAGGATTCACCACCAACTGTAGTCAGCACTTGCAAAGGCAATATCTATTCTGTGTCAGCTGTGAATACTAGGCAATATAAAGGCCCTTTTTATTTCCTGCTATTTATTTCTATGAAAAAGAAAATTGTGCTATTAAAAGCCCCTTTTTTTCTCCACCAGCACAAATGAAAGTGTCTTCTCAGCTATTTTCCATACACCAGTGTGATGTGCCTGTCCAGTTTGACCCTCACAAGCTGAAATGAATGCAGCAGTTCTTAACTCTGCACATAACTAGTGGCAGTGCATGTCGTGTTTTGAACACACTGCGTAAGCTGTTCATTGTGGCTACCCTTGTGTTGTATATGGCAGTTGTGTCAGCTGCATCACTCACAGTCTTGATCCAAGACAGAGGAGTCCCTGGTGGTTTAGCAACTAATTGGCAGAATCTGGAGTTTCAAAATAAAACTGAAGCTACGAAGGACTTGTTTGAAGTTAGTTAAAGCCATCAACTTCAAACAAATGCAATGAAAATCTTTGGAGGGAGGTGAGAGGAGGTGTTGCCTGCTTGCTCTATGGAGAAGCTCCCATCTGTCAGCTAGCCTGAGGTCAATCATACTTTTTCATGTGAATATCATTCAGAACTGGATCATTTAATCATAAAACATTATTTTACAGTAATGCTTATGAAGTGCTTAGTTCAACTAACTACTGTAATTACAACTGTAATGCAATTTGCTTGCATTACAGACCTCCAAGTTTAAGTATTTACCTAGAGTCCACGGCAGGCCCTTGGACTTAATTCTCAGTCCAATCTAAAGGACTTGTAGCAGATCAGTTCCATACAGCATGTCAGTGTGGTGGGATGATAATTAGCCCTGTCTTTTCAGGGTGTTTTCAACATTTGCTGCATGTTTACTTGCCCATTTACCTCAACCACAAACTAGAAAAGCAGGACTGTGCTATTTTTCTTGGTACATATGAGTAACTTGTGATTAAGTTGCAACTGTTTAGGTAGATGAAGTGAGATATTTAAATCCACTCTTGGAGTGAAAAAACGAAAGAGAAATTGACAGCAAAAAAAATTTCAATTTTTATATTTTCCTGTATAAAGGTAAAAGCTAAGCTACTAAGTTTCATGTCAGTGCTAGCCATGTAAGCATCTGTTTTACTACTCTTGGAAGCCTCAGCTTTTGCTGTAGAAGTCCTGGAAGCACAGTAAGCAATCCAAGACAAGAGGCATTTGCCGTGTGTGGGCCTGCAGGCATATAATCTCAGCTTCATGAGAAACAGTTCAGGTGGAAAGCTACAAATCATTTGGCATGTTAGTTTTTTCAGTAGCTGGACAAGAAGTGTTTATTTAACACATTAGGGTTACAAAGGCTGTGAAAATAAGCAGGGCCACAATAAAAAACAAAGCACAGATTTTGACAGAATGGACAACCACCAAGGACACTTTCAAAATCTAAATTTAAAAGGTGATGTGGTTGGTAGCAATAAGCTACTGTTCTGACACTTCTTAATAAATGCAATTGTTTCTTATTTAAAATCACTGCTATCTTGAGAATGCAGAAGATGGGTTAATTCCTATTGTATGTGACTACCCAGACAAAATCCTAAGCTTCCCTGAACTCAGCCTGTGGTACACATGATTGAGTTTTTTGGTGGTGGATTTGCAAAATGAACATATGCAGAGGATTATATTTGGGGAGGAAAAAAGGAGAATCTAGGGATGACAAGATGTGTATCCATCCATCTTTGGACATACACATAGAAGCAATATCAAATATGATGCTGCTTGTAGGTGCAGCATGTACAGCTTATGTGCTATATGTGCCTATGCTGCTTATGTGCTGTACTCAGATTATCTACCAAGTTTTCTTTTCGAAGAGCTGTGCCAAAGCAGCAAATGTGAACACAGCTCCATGCTTTGCAGAGCAGGCATCTGCTTTCTTAATTTAACAATGACCACAATAAAATCAAGGTTTTCTTCCTGAGAAAGAGGTGCTCCAGCAATAATTATCCCAAATCTATTTAGCAGTTTGCAGATTGACTAACATGATGTAATGCAATTGGGAAAAGCAGAAATATTTGATTGGGATTTGTTGGTTTTCTACCTGTATATTTTGTCTTTAAAAGATCTTGCTTAGAAAGTTACAAAGCATTTGCTTTTATTTATTCAGCGCTGCCTCCTAAGGTCTAAGGTCATTACACACAGTAACATTTAGGTTTTAAAAATTGTGTTGCAAATATTAAGGTTTGATGAATATCACAGTTGCTTCATTGAAATTAAAATGAACTCTCTAGGCAAAGGACTTTGGATTTGTTTGGGGAATTTCAGGTTTTGGTTTGCTGTCATGCCAATATATCCAGCTTAAACTATATATATATATATATCCAGACCTGTCCTAGCCTGGTTTAATAAACTAGCACTGCAAGATTAATCAAAATCCCATTTTCAATGAACAAGTGTAGCAGCCTAATACTAAAATATACCCTAACATGATTCAAATGATTTGACATTCAGTACGTGTAATCATTCTACACAGGCTTTTTCTTACTTTACCAAGGTATTGGCATGTGATCACTGTGTAACTGTTTTCCATCTCTGTCACGTATTACCATGAAGGTTGAATATTGTGTGAGTTTATTTTTCTACCTTCTACTCCCTCCTCCACTTGAAAGGCTTAAAGTAAGTGTAGAGAAGAGCAGGAAGAGCAATGAGAGGCTCAGAGCAGTGCCCACATAAGGAACGGCTGTGCAAACCAAGTCTGCTCAGTCTAAAAGAAGATGGTTGAAATCAGATTATGTATCTAGTAAGTCATGAGAGACAGAGTGTAGAGTAATTGGTTGTTCCTTGCCTTCAGTGCAAGCAGTATAGAATATATAATAAAGCTGATATGAGGCAAAGTTTTTTAAAAAAGCCGTGTAACTCATAGGTGGCTACATGTCTCTGTCTCACAGTATTCTGAATACTAGAAACTGATAGGGAGACAAAGGGATTGCATAGACATCACATTTGATTCAGACAGTCCCTAGTAATCAGTGGCTGCAGGCTGGGACAGCCCTTGCTGGACTCCCACCATCTTCCCTGGGAATCTGCTTTTGGCTAGTGTCAGAGGCAGGAATTTGGGTTATCCTGACCTTTACTTTTATCCAGTTTCTATAATGCCGCTTGATGTATGCACTCATCAGATGTGTTAAGATTCATATTATTGTCAGTACCGGTGACTTAATGCATGTGGTTGGAGCATGTCCTTAAATCTTCATGTTCTCCTTTGCTCGGCCTCATCTGTACAAGAAGATTTTAACAGGTAAAATACATTGTAAAATGAATCAGCCATTTGTGCAAATTCCAAATGTGTACCTGCACTTACCTGCACTGAACTTGACTTCTCCCACTACAGCTTACATTGCTAATATGCTATCTTTGGTTCATTCAACTACTTGCACTACACTGAAGATCAAACCTTAACTATACCCAGTTACTTGCACTCATGTTTCTTTACTTTTAATTGTGTGGATTTTTTTTAAGATAACATTTTTCTCCCTTCTCTTTCACACACTGAGCACAGACAGTAAGCATCTGTCATGCTGTAGTTTGTTTTAAAGTTAAGAGCCAAAGGGTTTGGCAGAGTAAGTTTTCATTTTGGTCAACACGAGCGTATGCTTCTGTTTTATGTAACTAACGCTAAAATTGAAGTCCACAGCAATTACAGCCCATTTTTCCATTACCACACATTTAGTATTTGTAAAGTCTCCACAGATCCAAGTTTCATGGAGAATTCTTTTTTGTTACTGCTCAACAATCGTGTTTGTTTGGTTTTGAGCAGTGAGAAACAGGATCTCTGCCAGAATTTTTAAATCACCTATATAAAAATGCAAAGGCCTGGATACCAAATTAAACACTTCTTACTTATCGCAAACACATGTAAGTCTCTTTTTTCCCCTTTCTGCATGCTACGAAATGTTAGCATCTCTTCTCATCATATGTGTACAGGCAGTGTGGTCTATTGGGTGAATCACTCAGCTTAGACTTGTAAAACCCAGATATTCCACCCTTAACTTTGTTACAGGCACCAGGGAAAATCCTATTGCATCTTTCTGGACAAGCTTTTCATCAGAAAAATGTAATGACAATAAAGCCAGCTAAAGCGTATCAATTAATGATTATGTGCTTTATTTACGGAAAGAATTAATTTCACCCTGTAGTTTGCCAGTAGCTTCTGATCAGGCTTTCAATAAACTAATTTCACTTATCTTTTCACATACCTGCAGCTGGCTTATTCTGGTTTAAACTGGACCTACCTTCCAGGCTGCTAAATACTTCAAGAGTTGTCATAGTTGCCACAAAACCAGGGAGAAATCTGGGAGGGCGCATACACAGAAACAAAATACAGGAGAAAAACTGAGGGCTTCCTAAGACCTTGTTTTCAAAAGGGAGCTTGTTGTTCTACGTACTATATTTCTCTGAACACAAAACAAGGGGGGAACCCCCCCCAAACCCAACTTTAAAATACATGGTTTGCACTCTCTGCAATAGATTAAACTCTAGGAAAACTTAGTTATGTTTCACTTAAAAGTCCACAGCAATAAGGGACATTCAGGCAGGCTAGATAGTTCTGTTAATCTGACTGACCCACAGTAGGTACGTGGCCCTTCAAAGAATCACTGATATGTCTGGGGAGACCCTTGGGGACAGTTGTAATAGAGACACACAGCAACCTTGCAGGCAGCCTTAGGGCAATTCATTACAGTGAGGATGAAGACACTTGAACCAGCATGGCATACATTTTCTATGTACTTAGAGTGTGAGGCTGTCCTAGGTCAGAAGCAGGGGCAGGAACACCTCCTGCCAAGGAGAGATGGCTGTGACAGGGCAACTGCCCAATACACTCTGTGTGATGAGCTGCTCAACAAATCTTTCCTCTTGGAGAGGATCAGTTATCAAACAAAACATTCAGAAAGCATTTCTGTGACTTCCCAGAGGCGAGGAACTCAGCAGGCTTCAGCCAAGAGCTGCGCTGTCTCTTGGTGGCAAATGGAATTGGAGCAGAAGACTGCATGGCTGGAGGGGCAGAGGGGTCAAAAAAGAGAACAGAGACACATGGAAAGCTCACAGGACCAGGACAGCACAGAAAGTTAGGGACCAGTTCTCAAAAGAGTTTACTTCAATTTGCACAATAAAAAATGTAGGTACAGGTTAAATTTAATCCAAAGCACTTTCAAATCCATAGGATGTCTATGCTCTCCAGGGACACTGTTTTATGCCTCTCTGAACTGGATCCTGAAGGCCACAGACAAAATTATTCTTGGCTTAAACTATAGCATCAGTGTGTGCTCTGGCTCTTCTTAACCATTTTGTGTGTAAGCGGAAAGGAGTTAAATCAAGTTTCTTTTTTAACATGTTTTAATTTTTTCACTATAACCAGAAAGAAACTACAGACAATTTAAAGCATATTGTAGCAAGATGGAGTTATGGAAGAATATTCAGAAGAAAAAGAAGCATTTGGGGTGCTATTTAAGAAAATAGGTGTGTTTGAACTCACCTCTGTCACAGCCCTATGTTTATTTTGGTGGTTTTAGGAGAGGTCACTTAAAAGCTCAGAGGAGCTATCAACTGCGATATGAATCTCCATCTGTTGCCAGCCCCCTTCAAGGGCTTGTCTTTCATATTCAATGACATTTAGTGGAGCATTTTGCCAGCTTCTTAGTATGACCATAAGAGGCCTCAGACTCTCAGCTTTCATAAATATATTCCAAAATTAGAGTGTTCTCACAAACTGGCAAGTTTCCAGTTTCTAAAATGAAGTATGGCAAAATCCAGCACTGTGAACTGTTAGCGCTTGTCCCCAATATCCAACATTTAAGCACCTCTACTGCTGCTCTCCAGCTATCCACAAGTCACCTGTACTATTGTAAAGAAATTACAGTTAAAACTGCATTTCAGCTAACAATAAATACAACAAGGGCCACAAAGAGATCATATTTAAGAAGAAAAATATTACAGGAACCTTACAAATATGCTTCAAACTTGTAAAGAACTTGGATTATTTTGATACTTGTCCTCCCATTGTTAATTCTGTGATAATTTGTCTGGAGTTGCAGTGAAGAATTTAAAGAAGCTAGTATGGATCTGCTTATTAAATGCTTTTTCAGCTGGGAACCAAACTCTTGTTTTAATTTTGAGAAAGAGAACAGTCCCAGTGAGGAATTGCCTTGAGCCTCCAAGTTTCTTGCTGAATGCAGGGACAGGACACAGTGGGCTTTTGTCCTAAGTGGTGAGCTGTCTTCTGCCCTCGGCCAGTGCTGGATTGGTCAATGACACTCAGCAGTGATTTCTTCACCTGAACTGCAACCACCTTTTCCCATACCAAGAGAATGCTGCTCTCAGCAAACACAGGCTCAATTCAAACCATTTTCCTTCATTTTGAAGGAGGGGGATTTAAAACCAAGTGGCTTCACTAAACACATTTTGTTTCCTGGGAAAGTGCTCTGTGTTTTCCAGAATTCTTGAGAGCCACTCATCAGAAAACCACCTTAGAGAAGACCAGAGAGCAGCAGCGGATTAAACTCTCAATCCCAAAACAAAGCTACAAAAGAGCACAAAACCAAGATGCAAATTTGGACTGATGTCAGTCACCTGTCCTAAATCTCATTTAGTCATACCTGCAGAAGCTTGAATCCTAAGCAATTTCTTGGCTATAGATCTTAACAGTTTGCATCCTAGTTTTGTATCACCAGCAAAACTTCCTGAGGGTGCAGTCTGCTCCATCATCCAGGTTGTGTTGAACAGTACTGGACCCAGTAGGGGGCCTGGGGGAATATTACCAGTTCCTGCTTAATTACCTTATTAGTTTTATCACTTTTTTAACCTTTAAAAATTTCAAAGGTGAGAATAACTTCATGGCATCTTTACCCATACGCTTTGCTTTTCTCTGTCTTCATCAGGGCTTCTGCAGGCCATCAATTCCTAGCCCTGCTCTTTTTTGAGTGTGGAATTATTAGCTGATAATCGCTAACGTGTTCTTAGAGACTGTGCTAGACCCAAATTGCCATCAGAAATAACTAAAAATCCAGATATTACAAGGCATGCTTGACTCCAACATTTTCCATAGACTTCTAACAACCTCAAGAGATGTATAAACCAGAAAGCATTGTTTTGGAGAAGTTTCAATGTCATCATTTTATCTGGATATTCATTTTCCTGTGTATAGTGTTCTTACATTTCAATGACAAATGAGGAATTCACAAAGGTTCACTTCAGTGAGGAGGTCGTCAGTGATGGGGAGTTTTGGAGGGTGATTTAGAGCAGGAGCTTAACTTCAGATGCTTTAAATCATACCTCTGAAGGAGCCCCTTTCTTTCCAGTGCCTGTAGAGGAAACGCAGAGAGATTAGCTTCCATCAACACTCCTCTAAGTGTCAATGCAAAAGATTGCATATGACAGCAGTTAGGAAATCAGATAGTTTAATGCAGCCATTAATTAAACAAAAACATTGAGGCAGTCTCACCACACATTTCCATAACTGTAATTGAACTAGAATTTCAGTGTTTGAAAAGATTTTTGTAATTAACTGCCTCTGCAGAAGCAACAAAATACTAACAGTGTCTGAAAAATTACTCTTTGATGCTCCCAGCGCATTTAAGTGAGCAAAAACAGCACCTTACCTTCTCGTAAGTGCATTGTGGTACAAAAAGAAATGATTTCATGAGCTGTCATTCAAAACATGGTATGTAACTGTTTCAGCATATAAATAAAGCTGAGTGAAAACTTTATTAAAATATTTACACACCCTATAAGATTTAATGTTTCCTCAAAACCACCATTTACGAAAGAGGCTGATAAAGTGAAAAATGCACCTAACCCTTGAACTGTGTGTCCGAGCATTTCCTGGTATAGGTTCATGATGGCAACATGAGGAACCATAAATCCATGGCAGACATCATGGTAAATGTGTGAATCAGATGTTCTTGGACTCCAACATGGATGGACTCTATCAAGCTCGGTGGAAGGAGGCTGATGCTTTTTATTCTATATTAGCGAGGGAGCAAGAGTAAAGAAAAATCTGTATCCATATGCTGAAAGCACACATCACTTTAGAAGAAACATTTTATCAATAGTCAAAAGCCAGTACACTGGGTAATATTCCTTTCTAAATTCCAGGCTGAAGTAGTATTTACATTTTGTATAAATCAGGAGCCACCAGCAATTTTTTAGGATTTAAAACAAGATAGATACCTTTTTGAGTGTTGAATATGAAGATCTTTCCTATAGGAGCTACTAAAACTCTCAACAGAGGCACAAAGGTTTTTTAGAAAAGGTTTGTCCTAACCAGTGAATGAATACTTGCAATGCTTATATATGTAAGAGATGATAACAGATCTGGATTCGTCTTAACTTTAACAGAATTTTCTGCAGTTGCTACATTTACTAGCATAGACAACATTGTATCTGTGTTATGCACTACATTATGGGTAAGAACAATGAAAATTACTATATACCCAAGGTTACGCATTTTAGTGGTGATATTCTTCTGTAAAGCATTCTTTCTGAAACTTTAACAAGCACCCAGATTACATTAATTGTTAGCATTCATTTCTTCTATTGTTTGCTGCTGCTAAATGTTTTTATTACAGTGTACATACCTTTATCTACATAGAAAATGCAATAAGATGCATTCCAATGTAATACACATGTGGGACTAAAATACAATTCAGGTAGAAATCATAGCCTTTCTCTATCATTTTCTCCATCAGTAATTGTTGCAATAAGAACTTATTTGACACAGAAGACTGAATTGCTACTTTAATGATTTTTACTAAAAGAACAAGACCTCTAACATGCAGGCCTCTGTGTTAAGCAGCTTATTAAAAGAATACAATATAAGAAGATGAGCTATACAATTCCAGTGCATATAAGCCATTTTCTCATTAATGCTATTTTATTGAGAAGCAGCCAGAGACTTATTAAATGCATTATCAGTTTGCCAGAATTTCCTTTAGTTTCAGTTGGTATAATATTTTTTCTCTTTCTCTTCTCCTCCAAAGGCCTTACTATTGCTCAGTTGTAATTATTAATATATCAGTATTTTGTCCCCTAGCATACAAATGTGTATTAGATATGCAGGTACTGAGCCATGCAAACACCATTAATTTTCAGATGAGGAATTTAGGGGGACACGTTCATGGCACCCGAGTTATGGCAGATTCAGTATTATGGCTGGGCTCTGTTCCAGCCTTAAGTTCCTTCCCGTATTGCTAGCCATTGAGGGCACACAGTCACTCGTGGGGATGTTATCCTGAGGCTGTATAAGAAAGCTGAGACCTGAGGAAAGTCAACCATATGAAAGGCAAGTCTGAGGCAGCTTGGCAGCAAGTCAGCTTCTACGTAGAAATGCTTGTATTAAAGATATTCTGCCTTCCACGCCTAATAGTAATAAAGTTTGATTGAAGACATGTTCAAATTGTACTCTGTTTGATGCCAGGTTTTTAATATTAAGCAGTTTGGGGAGTTTTGCTATCTGAAGCAAAAGGGATTTAGATTTATTCCAGACTTTCAATAGTAGAAACTTCCTCTATGGCCTGGAGACACTGAGCCAGGAAGAGAAAAAAAAGGTAAAAGAGAAGGCTACTGGAGGTCCGATCATCTTCCTCTTGGCAGAAAAACTCATGGGTCTTTGCATGCTTTTCAAAATCATTCCACTCTAGGAGGAGTTGCCCTTTGCTGCAGTACCAGGAAATCCCCATTTTGCCTTGAAACTGCTGCAGGGTCCAACATGATGATACTATTTTTTTCTGAAAGTACAGAGCTTGAGGATCCTGTGACGATGAGCTCCAGCCTCCCTGCTTCCCCCTCACTCCCTCTTTCACGGAGACACTTTCTTAGCCCTTGTGTTTGCAAAATTAAGTTTGCTGTAAATGAGAAGGTCAAAAACAGAGATGCAAATTGAAAGAGACACAAGTTACATATTGTTTTTCCTTTGCTATTTAGAAAGCCTCCTGAGTCTGTGACAATCCAATTATATTTGAAGCCTGGCTCAAATCAAATGATTTTTGAATGCTCAATGGCATATCAGAAATCCTTGGGTAACCACAGCAGGCTGTGATGTTCTATAAAACCTGTATTAGGTTAAGACACAATTCACCATTTAGAAGACAGATAGAGAGACAGCCTTGCTAGTAAGAATTTTTCATTTACTTTTAGGTGATAGGAAATAGAGTGCCTCTATTTGAAGCTCTGATTAAAGAATTTATTAGCTCAACATTTGATATCACCAGCTAACAGCACACATGCAAATACATGTTATGTTCACTTGGATTGGCCTTTGCATGTGTGGTTTTACTTATGATGCAGCCACAGACGTTTAGAGGATAAGAACTGTCAATAAGGCAATCTGTATACTGAAGAGATAAAGCCCTACCTGGAGCATAAACAAAGAATTTTAAATTCAGAAGCACTGGCATAAAGAGTTTTGAAATGTGTCTACAGGATAAGTGTCCTTCTGAAATTAACTGTAGCTGGCAAGAGGAAATTAGGAGCCGCGGCCTTGGAAAGCAGGTGGTGGGCCAAAGCATGCAATGAAGTCACACCTTCCTGGGCATCCTTAGCTACACCCATACAAAACCAGCTGGAACTTGGTTCAGGCTCTGCTTGCTGCAGAGTAGGTTTTACTCATCCACAATCTCACCTTCTGCAGTTTTAAACTATTTTCGTTGTTATATCTTGGTCTATTTCTAGGAGAGGATAACAGTTTGCAGACAAAACTGTGGGCCTTTCCTAATAATCCAGTGATCTTAATCTCTAATGTTTTGTGGTTTCCTGCATGGGGAAGTGCTAGAGCAGCTGCCTCATCTCTTTTAGCAGATTGATACCAGTTGACTGCAATGCAGCTGCTTTTTGAACGATCTTATCACTGACCAAAACAACCCAGCAGTCAGGATGGCAGTGAGACATCTGCAGGGAAGAGCATGTATCTCTTCCTTCTACTGATGGAGATCCCTGGCTAATTTGGGAACTTTTGGTTACAGCAATGAAATAGTTTCAGCTCCTTTTGTACCTCCTGTGGTTTTGACTTGCTGTACGGGAGGAGGAAGAAAAGTTTTCTCTGGTGCAATTTTATGTGCCAGGTAAACTCTCCATAGATCTCTTCTTGAGGAATTCGGTTCATTGAAGCCCAATTAGACACCAATGGCTTGATTTACCTAATTAAGGCTAATATAAAGTACCAGAAATGGCAAAGTGCTGTTAGGGATTTATAGCCAGAGTTTTAGTGGACTGCAAACTGACAATGCTAAGGCAAAGATTTAGTTCCTTTGACTGTACTTGTCACTCACTCAAATTTCTGAGCATAAATGCGTATTAAAAGAACATTTGCTAAAACTGGAGCCAAACTCAGAACGTGTAACAGGGAAGATCTTACCAAATACAGTTATCAACCTGCAATTCTTTTACTGTTTGTTTGCTTAAAGCATAACTGTTGGTTTTGGTTTGGTTTGGGGTTTTTTGAGTTATATTATGTGAAAATCCTAAGCAAAAACAATATAGTCTGGATAAAGTTTTTCCTTTCCCATAAAATTTATAATAGAAAGTCCCTCCAGAATTAACATTTGCTTGCACTTCATCTGCCAGCACTGCAAGAACAGGTTTATTCAGCCTCTATAGCAATTGCATTTGCAAGAATCTGAAGGAGAAGGGTATGGACAGTATGGAAAACTGAAGAGTTTCAAGAACCTTCAGAACAATCATTCTGGGTAAAAAATGACCCAGGTAGCATTCCCAACTCTTTCAGAGGTCCAGGTGCCTATAAATGTGAACTTTGGTTCTTTTGCTCACCAAGCTCAAAATATTATCTGATGCTTTAGGCAGCACTATCTCAGAAATCACTGCATAAGCACAAGAGAGCACCTACACACATGTATATGGATCTATAACTCTTCTTTATTTAGATTCATAAAGTAAACCTGTGCTCCCAGAGGTTTGTAAGCAATCAAGAAGTGTGATATCTAACCTGTACTGCATATCCAGGCTGCCTCTAAGGTTGACAGAGATGTGAGAAGACTTTCATAAGTCTTTTACAAGAGCTATATAGCGGCTGTTGTCTTTATTGCCAAGTTGCATGCTACACCATTGGGTCTGCTGAGGTATGTTGCTTTAAGAAGGCAGAAGTAAGGTAAAGTCCCAGGTTCTTTTTTTTCAGTTTTCAACCAGCAATGACTTTGCATAATATTGCAGAGGGTCTGCTAGAGGTAAAAGTTCAGGGTTTTGAGTTGCCATGTCAGACAGCAGATTCTGAGAGCTGCACTAAATTGCATTATAGGTAAAAGTGTGTGTGTGTATGTGTACACACACACCTTTGATACCCAGACAAATTATGTTATTTTGCAGTCTCTGATTAATGCAAAATGATCTTCCCTAAGAAGACACAATCTCAGGAATTATTTCAACCCCAATTTATGTTCACCTATCTAAGGTTATGTGTATTTTAGATACATTAGTAGCAGCCGTTTGTGCTTTTTCAGCCTAGAGGTCTCAAAGGTGGAGGAACAGGTTGCATAACTCAAGTCTTTCAACTTAAAGCTTATCAGAAATTCATAATAAAGATGTACAGCAGGAAAAATGGCAAGTTTCAATTACATTTTTCTCTTGTACTAGAGACATTTCATAAAGGTTCAAGTTCATAGTTTCAGCTTAACATGTCAGTTCTTTGCAGTTAAACCCTCAGATAAGCTACAGATTGGGAGTTCATCAGAGGCACTGAGCCATGCCAGAGAAACCAACAAAGATAGGTATGCATTCAGCAGTCATAGACAAACAAAAATATTATAACAAAAATATTTATCCATCCATGGAAAGTTATTTCTGATATTCTGAAAAGAAGCTGAAACATTAATAGCAAGAGAAGATGAAACAAAACTGCAACCTCTAGGTCACCAAAGGCTCTGTTGAAGCCTTATAGTCACGTCTCTTGGTAACAAAGAGATAAATCATAACCTCTGACTTTTGGAAATTCATCTTCAAATATCGTCAGTTGCCATAGCTCTCTGTTCCCATCGCTCTCTCTGACCCCTCTCAGAGTGCTTGACTAGAAATGAGATACTGAGAAAAGACAATGTCCAAGAGCTGGAAGCTTCTTAGTATTTTTTCTAATCTTCTTTCTCTGATTTTCCTAACAGTCATTGCTAAAAAATGCCTATCTCTTCTGTGGTAAAGCTCACTGTCATTTTGAAAGTAATGTTTAAATCTGGTTGCTAAGTTGCTCTTCACTCAGAAAACTTTTCTATGGTGAAGTTCATGGGAGAAATTTGGAGATCTTTTTAAATGGAAAACCTGAAATCTGTCATTGTAATTTAGGTCTCATGAAGCCAGCTCTCTTGATTAAACTGAACCACAGAAAATTTAGTATCTGAAAATTTGCACATGCCAGCCAAGGGTAATTTTTAAAAGGAGCTGTGCAGAACAGCTCTCCTCCACCTGTGAGTGATGTCTACCTTTACACCTAACTTAAAATCAACAATTAAACTTTTAAACACTCCTAACAGTGTAGTCTGGTGAGCAGCTGAGCTGGTCTAAGAGCCTGCTGATGCCAGAAGGCAGCACCTTCATCTCACTGTCTTTCCTCCTCCTCCCACAGCCTCAGCATCTCACCCACAGACTCACCCCCTCCTGTAAAGCCACATACACCCATGCAAAGGAGCCATAGTCTGAATGAGAAGGGAAAACACAGGTCAAGAAAATAAATGACTGACATGAGATCACACAGTGATTCAGCAGAAAAGGGCAGACCAAACCTTTGGTTTTTCAAATGCCAGCCCCCAACACTGGTCCACACTGTGCCTTATCTAAACAATCACAGACAGGCCAGTGCGGGAAAACAGGAAGCGATAAAATAAGCAGAGGGCTTTGTTCTCCCTCCTTTTAGGAAAAAAAATGTGGTCAAATCAAAGAAGCTGACTTTCTGCTTATATTTAGAGGAAGACACTGATGTATAAACCATGTTTCAGTTTGACAAGCAATACCAAATAATTCCCAGTTTGTGAGAGTTGTAGAGGAGTGCAGCGGTCTTGTTTTCATACTGGTTTCTGAAGGATCTGGGACCCCTTGCAGCTGTGGCGTCCACCTGGCTCTCCCCACGTTACCCAAACACTTAGAAGTTCATTGGCTGACTTCAACCCAATGCCCATGAAAAGCTGTGTCTAAACTGGGGAGAAAGAAACCTGAATTAATACTCTAAGGAAAGCAAGGCTGCAGACTGTGGTCATTTGGGAGGCAAGAGACCTACTTTTGGTAGGGTTTTTAAAATAACATCAGGCTTTTGAATCTTTCCATTCAAAATCTTTTCTTCTTAGTGACTCATCTGCTTTCAAAGAAGCAGGAAGAGTTTATACTTTTAAGTCTTTTGTGTTTTGAGTTTGTACACAGAAAACAAATAATCAATGAATTTATATAAGTTTGAATCTTATATGTCCACAGTTTTCCAAAACAAATATAAACGCACAAACTCCCAAAAACTTCTGTTTTTACTTTGGACTTTTCAAAGCGAAGTTCTACAATTTTTCACCAGTGTGTTTCTAAGTGCTAAAGTAAATGCAAAGTTCGATCCAAAATTTGAAATGAGACACCATAGTGCCTGGCCTAATTAGGAAAAGAAATGCTTCCGCTGATTTTTTTCCAATGAGTCAGAGACAATGCAATAACAGTCCTGAGCCACAGGATGAGTTCAGAATAATGAGTATGGTCACAGGCAGTCGCACATCATGGATTTTGTCCTTTGGAAATTAATGAGCAAGGTAACCATGGAATAGCCTTGACATTTTCAAGTTCATTCAGAAATAATGATGATAAATATTCCTACATGATTCAAGTCCAGGAAAGTTTATGTAAAGAATTTCCATCATTTAAGTAAACATTACTGTGCTCCAAAGCTGTCATTTCTGTTATAACTACTTGAGGCTGCAAGCAGCATATGCAGCCCTTAGAGCCTGGCAGAGGACTCACTGAGGACTTTCCAAGCCCTGGAGGACCAGCATGTTGAGCAGTGCTGCTTCCATCTGGAGAGGGTTTTGCAGCACAAAGTGTGATGCCTGAAAGAGAAGAGGAAACCCAGATTGCCCTCAGTCTGACACTCTGCCTAGTGGGACTTTGGCAGTTAAACAAACCTCTCTGTTGCGGATCCACCACCTTCAAATTCTCCACATTATCTAACAGCTGCAGCATTAGCAACAAATAGAGGCATTTCAGCAAGATCAAGCAGTGTCAGCTTTGAGGAGAGTAACAGAATGAGTGTGCTTTAGTGTATCAAACAGGCTGCATGAAGAGTATCTTGTCCAGAGCGTTCGACTGTCATATCCCCTTCATAATAGCCAATAACAAAAAAATGAGGTCTGAGGGAAGATTTTTGGCCTCCAGCACTTGATAAATTCATACAAATTAAAAACTGATCTGTGATGAACTGTGAAATCAGGGCTGAACATTGTATTTTTATGTGGAGGTATGCAGGGGCAAAGTGCCTCAGCATCAATCAACAGAGGAAGGAGAAAAGACTCCAAGAAGGCTAGCAACCAAACAGCCTGAAGGCCTTACAGGCTTTCCTGGGAGCTTGGAACACTGTCTCATTTATTCCAGATGTAACCTACAAGACCTATTTGTTCTGATGATAGCTAGATAACAATATTTCATATATGGGCTTGAAATAGTGACTAGCAGTTAGAAGTAGCAGTTACACAAGTATTGCTCACATCAGCAAGCATGAGATCTGGGATCACACTTTACAAGACCATCTTTTGTCCTGGGTCCATAAAGACTGAGAATGTGACACCAAGAGTGGCAGGAGATGACCACATTTAGATCCTGAGCTTTACCACCAGCTCTTTGACATTTTTCCCTGTAATTTCCCCAGTGATAACCTCTCAGGCTCCTGGTTTTCTTCATCTGCAAAATGAAGAGATTCTATACATCACTTAAGTTCTTCGAGACCTGATTTGTTAGTCCTAATGAACTTGCTTTGGTATGGAAAATGTGTATCTCATGAGACATTATCAGGGGTCCTGAGTTTCTGAATAGCAACAACTGTGCTGATATCCTCTTGGAACAAGTAGAAATTATTATCCAGGCATCAGTATTTAGTATCAGAAGATTAATGGTCAGTCTTGCAGAACTGCATTGCCACTTTCTACACATAGAAGTGTAGCTCTGTAAAAATTAAATGTATGCTGTATTACAGCCTAGGGAAATCTTCTTGTGTTTGGTAGG
>JAOEHX010033368.1:0-23108 GCA_025448015.1 Bolborhynchus lineola | reverse complement strand
GGAAGAAATTCTTTACTGTAAGGGTGGTGAGGCACTGGAATGGGTTGCCCAGAGAAGTTGTGAATGCTCCATCGCTGTTGGTGTTCAAGGCCAGGTTGGACCTAGCCTTGGGTGATATGGTTTAGTGGGAGGTGTCCCTGCCCATGGCAAGGGCGTTGGAACTAGATGACCTTACGGTCCTTTCCAACCCTTACTATCTATGTTTCTATGATTCCATATTTCATTCAGGAATGCACAATAAGCACGTGTTTGAACAGAGGAAATCTTAACTTGAGAAAATCCAACCCAAAAATATAGGTTGGAATTCATAGAAAATAAAATGATGGAGGGGAAGGCAACCAAACTGAAAACCCAAGAAGAAAGTACTCAGGTAAATATTTTGTTTGTGCCACCCTAAATACAACTCCCTTGTTGTGACTTTCTTCACTTAGAAGCATCTATCATAATTCTCAAAATGTATAACAACTAAAGACATAGCTTGGTTTTGCTAAATTCTACCTTGCTGTCAGCATATACTTTACAACCATAATGTTTACAAGCTTTTAGATATCAATGAAAGTAAAATAAGTTTTTTATGCATGTTTTAAAATAAAACTTAGAGCATTGTAACAACCGTATGTATTTTAGACACTTGTCTTGTATACCTGAACAAAGTGTCAAGACTGTCTCAACTCCTGTACCAGCAGAATTTTATCCAGAAAGAATTCAGAACACCTAAGTTAGTATGCCATTAGTATAGTCTCAATTTTCCCTGTTCTAATGAGCTAGTGAAGCTTGCCTCTTACCACGCTTGTTGAGCTCTAGACATCCTTAGTAATTTCTAAAGATGTTCTCACAATGCACACAGAAGATGTGCCCAACATCAATGTGTAGAAGAGCCCACTCATGCCTTGTTTACAATCTTTCCTTACTTTAAAGAGGATTAGTCTCAAACTACAGAAACCTAAGGATGCTTTATTGCAAAGTACTTTCATTAAGGCCTGAGAACTCTAACAGAACTCTTACCAGATGTTGTCCTTTTTATTATACAAAGCAGCAGAGGAGCTAGCTTTGCCTCACTAAAAAATCCAGCACACCAAAACCACCACAGTCTAGTACTAGCATAATCAAGTCAAACACCTTAGGGACACCTCAAACCAGTGTTTAAGTGACTTAAACAAGTGACTTCACTGGCCAAAATTATTTGAAGAAAGAATGTCATGAGAAACTGAGATAGCCATTAGCTGCATTGTCAGTATTAACCTTTCAACATTTTAAGTCACAAATGTTCTCCTGAATCATTACAAAAAGATAGAAAAAATGGAAAACAATTCTTCATAGGGAAGATGTGTATTTTTAATGACTTCCACTATTGATGGGTCAATCTGAACAAGTCTCTTTTAGAAGTGTTTTCTTCTCACCACTCCTGATGGATATTATAAAAATGTTCTTAATGTCATATTTGATTTGTATTGCATTTGAAATAGAAAAAGTAGCTCACATGGGTTTAATAATTCATTTAGTATTTAGTTTGAAACATTAGGACACACAGCTTGGTTGTCAAAATACTCTCTTTGGAATGAACTATTTAGTAAGCATTACATGCTCTTAAATGCAGCTATTCCAATATTCATTTGAAGGTAAATTGTTTTTTTCTCCTAGTCTTTGCTTGCTGGACTAGGTACAATTCCAAATTTGATCTTGTGTCTGGACTCCCTTGATTATTTGGGGTGCAATGTTTGAATTAATGTCAAATAAAAAATGGGGAAAAGTGATTTTCTCTTCCAGCCACTGCATTATTTCTTAATGATTGAAAGACTGCAATATTCTTTTGGTGCTGAGCATTGCTTTGAACATTTAGGCAAATACACCAGGTCTCCAACTTACCTTCCCAAAGCAAACACGTATTTTGCTAGATAGATAACCACAGCCGAATTTAGGTCTGATCAGATTCCACTGTCAGACTGCAGAACCTGTAGAAAGAAGTAGAATTACTCTAATTGCACCTAGTAATTAGAAAAGAACACAAGTACCTGGGAGAAAATTGCTAGGGAGGGAAACAATTTAACATAGAACAGAATGCACGTTAAAAAGCAGACTCACAAAAAAGCAAAACCAAAGCGGCATGAGCAAAACAAGGCATGCTGCCTTCCCAGACGCTGCAGTCAGAAGGTTGAGTCTGGGGGCACTTCTCCCACGTGAGAGCATAATGGAAGCTTTCCAGACAGCACGAAGGTGACTTTGTTGTCTGTGAGAGATACATCATGGCATACTTGGTTATAACATTCGCAGCAGAAACTCCTGTAAGCTTCGCCATAGTTCAGCAGAAGGGTTGGTCTGAAGGAGCCTTTTGCCCTGCTTGTCTATCCTGAGAACAAGGATTTAGTGCTAAACACTACAAGTAGCAGAAACAGATCCTGATGCCAGAGGAATCTAGATGAACCTGGGTAAAGCTGCAAACAATGCTCTATAAATCATGGTACAAAGGTTGTAAAAAATAATTCAGATCATTCTTTCCCCAATCCCATACCCTGTCGTGAAGTAATAAAGTACAGCAGCTATTGCCCAAAAACAGATTTTGCCATTTATTTTCTTTCTTTTATTTTCTTTCTTTTTTTTTTTTTTCTTTTTTTTTGACAAAGTCACCTACTTAGTGGACAAACAGAAGGCAATATATATATCTGGAGTGTAGTAAAGTGCTTGAGATGATACCTTGCACAATTGTACTGAAAATCATTTCCCAATGACTCGCTGAAGAGAATTGTCACGTGGACTGAGAGCTGACTATAAAATAATGGCTTATAGCTTTAAATCAGGATTGTAGGGGGGAATATTTAATAACATTCTGTAGAGATTCATTTAGTTTAATGTCTTTATTAATAATATGGAGGTGGGAGTAAAAATACATTAATGAAATACACAGGTGAGAATAAATTAGAACTTGAGGTGAAACCAGAGAGCACAAAGGCATAATACAAATGGGCCCAAGTGAGATTAAGGAATCAGGCAGAAAATCACAAAATGAGATTCAAATAGCAAAAAATACAAACTAATATGTTTGAGGAAAATAATGTAAAATACGGTTATTTAAATAGTCTGAAAAGCTGGGATGAAGTATAATGCTGGAAGAAGACCTCATAGCAGCAGTTTATTGCAAATTGAGTAAAAAGCTTGCAATGTAGCATGGGTCAGGTCTTTTTGGTTCTGTTTGAGGCTTCTTTCTTCAGATGGTGATGAAACTGTAGCAGCTCTGACTTTGCCTCTACAGCTAGCAGGCTCAAAGGACTCAGGAACACTGGACCTCTTTAAAAGTAAAAAATTATTATTATTATCAGTGCTCAATTTCCATAACTGAAAAGACAGTGACAAATGACTGTATGACTGTATGACTTCATTCTAACTTGGCAGTGATGCAACTATAACCATCAACAACAATGAAATACCACACATCAAGATGATCCAATGACCCAGACCTGAGAAATGGAAGTGAGATGATCCATCACAAGCAAGCCATGGTTTGATTCATTTCTGTAGCCAAACTGCTTTGCTTGCATGGTCCTTAAGATGAAGAAATGATCATGTAATTTTAGGTTAGATAATGATGGCAGAGACCCGGGGCTCTACAAACATATTTTCCAAGACCAGGAGGAAAATTTGCTTTTAGGAAATTATCAGGAGGTCATGGAATGTATTAGTGAACTAACTGTGCACAGAACAACAGAAAAGTCACCTTTCTTCCTTGAGAAATACATAGAAGTATCTCATGTCTTGAAGAAGTAGCAAATATTTGGATCTTTAAATTATTTAAAAGTAATTGCTTTATTCAACAAGTTCCACTTCTGGGTTTTTGAGGGTTTTTTTGTTGGGTTTTGGGTTGTTTTTTTTCATTCCCCACATTAAATTAGCACCAATTCTTATCCTCCCTCCTACACCTAAATTAATAATTCTGAATCAGAACCAGATATTTTCTCAGGTATAATTATTAGCACTTGTTAAGGGCCTTCAGATGCTCTAAGCTCTGTCTCATTGAGATTATTAAACGAATCTTTCACTTACCTTCTGGTCATTTTTCAATTTGTTTGAAGGTGGCTGCAAATAAATTTCTTTCATAAAAGATGAATTTCCCTAACAAGGAGCAGTTTGCTTGGAGCTCCAAGCATGCTCTCCATGCTCCCGAAGCACCTTGTGTCATCTGAGCTGTAGCAAGAAAGGAGTTTCTGTTCTTTTTTCCACAATGCTCACCAGCTTTCAAAGCTTTTGCCTCCATAAACTCTTATGTTTTATTTGAAATTCCTAAATAACTTTCTGATGCTGTTTGCGATTTGTGCATATCTAAAAGTATTTATTCTGGTTGCCCACCGTACGTAAGACTACAAGATAACAGGGACAAGAGTCTTTTACATATGGCCTATCCATTTTTGTCTTCTGCCCCCAAAGAGCACTGTGAAAACTGTTTGGAAACCAACTAGTTCAAAATTACAGCACACTTTAGCAAGTTGACAGCAGAAAGCATGGCACACTGGTTAAGGAAATATTAAACTGATGTGGGTGTAAAACAGAATAATGACAAGGAAAAAAAAGATGAGGTAAGAAAATTAGTGCATGGTTTGGGGATTTTTTTTTTGGGTGGGAGAGGAGGTGCTGGTTTTATGTAGATTGTTTTTAAGCTTAGAAGCTCATTATTTTATCTCTGTTACCAGGTTTCCTTCAGTTTGACATAAATAAATTTCGATCATAAAAGTAAGAATATATTGTATTTTGGGGCAACATAGAAATGTTGGTATTTTTTGAGGTAATGCAGGGTTTGAGAAGCAAATTTCCATTTTTTTTTTGACTTTCAGTGCATAACATGAAGGAGTTTAAATGCAGGTAATATACTTGGTCTCTTTGGAAGCTTGAAAACAGATTGTTACTTTGCATAATCAACTTATTGATATCCAGTGATGAGTAACTCTATGTGAATTACAGACAAACACTTCTAAAATAAAACTGCAAGCATGTTGAATTTTTAGTGCATAGCTTATTGGCATAGGTTACTTCGGGTTCCTATTAAACACTACCTTTTCATCTCCAAAAATGTGACAAATAAATCAATTTAATCAGTAATGTAGTGCTCCCAGGCCAATGTCTTATCACCCCAATAAGGTAAGTTAGCAGTCATGACTGTAGCCCTTGACTACCTAACATGCACTTTTAGGTATGTAGGGCAGCACCCTAACATACACTGGTGCTGTGGTTATCAGTAAGGTGATTTGAAATTGTAAAGCACTGTTTGATTACTAGCTGCTTATTCTGTCTTGACCTAAGATATATACTACAATTTCTGATTGTCAGTTTTGGCTTTTTATTCAGCTATTGTCTGTCTTTATTAATAAAATTCTGAAAGAGCACAAATGCTGTAGTTAGCATTTAAAATTTGCATGGATCCATATATTCTGGAAATAGCACTAAACTTTGTTCATTACCTTTCCCAAGATGTTTAGCTCATATTACCACAGTAAATATTATGAGCATTCCAAAATTATCATTCACTACTATACATTTTCCAAAAGAGAAAGCTGAAAAAACTTAAGAATGAGGCAACAGTGTTCACAAAGAAAAATCACATCAAAACAACCCCCACCTCTGACTTAAACTTAAAATTAAACTACAAAAGCAAAAGTAGTTTTTCTGTATTGCACTGAAACAATTGAAGTGTGCAAGGAAAAAACAAAATCTCTTACACATTTTGCAAGTTCCATCAGTGTTTATTACAATTATCCAGTCTTAAAACACATGCTTAGGTCCAGGAGTAAATTATGTAATACTAAAAGTGCACAGCTTAGAGGAGGGGTTTAAAATATTGAAATGACTGAACTAATTTCTAGCAGTCTAATATCTTTAGTCTTTAAATACTGGGGTTGTTCTACTATGTCATACCTTTTGTACTACTTAGCTGCACTGTTCCAAGGATATTAAAGATATTTCTTCCTCAAACACATCTTGAACATTTGACACAATCTGGTTTCAGGACCCATTTGGAGAAGATCATGCTAACTTGTGGTCCTGTTGATAGATTGTCTAAATCTCTCTTAAATAATAATAGCAATATTTTTTCTCACAAAATTAAAGCTGACTCACATAAACTTTGCAAACACAAATACCTTTTTCTTTTCTGTAGGTAACAGTATCTTTTGGGCACTTTAATCAAAATTAGTCATTCCTTCTTGAATGGTGTAATACACATTTATTTCTACAGAATCAAGACCACTGTTTTCCAACTAGCATTTTAGAAAAAGATACTTCTCTAGTATCATCACTATGGTAACATATTTCAGATTCTTCAATTCACAAATACTACACATTGCTTAAAAGACTCATTGATTGATCAGAATTCCTCAAATACTTCTCCAGATACTTTCCATTGTTGTTCCTTTTAAAGCACACATTAGTGTTTTTAAGTAAGCCTTACTACTCACACCTTGTATTTTTTGTAAAGTAAACTGTCACCTAGACAGTTGAGTTCCTCAAGTTTTTAATTTGTTTTGAGATTAGCATTGCTACCATGTAAGACGATGATGATGAGATAGTCTAAGGATAAAACATATTTGGAAGGCACTTGGCATATATTAGTAAATGAATGGGAAATGATCAGTTAAAGCAGCAGATGATTAGAAAAGAAGGCATATTTTACTTGCAAATAAGGCAGAAGTTGGCAAGTAAACTTGAGCAGGTTTTAATACAACTGAAATGTTATGCTAGTACTTTATCATGTTAGAAAATTTGTAGGATGAGACCATGCACAAAAAAAAATTTGCTATAAGGAATCCTGGGAGAATATTTCTGTAATACTCTGTAATATTTTCTGTTACTGGTCTAACAAAGGAGATGCTATGAACTTGTCATAAATATTAGTAAATTAGTGGACTTCTGCTTTCTAGCATATGTCCACATCTTGTGGTAAATAAACTGAAATTTATATGAATATCAGAGCAGTGTGTAGCAAAGACTTAGTGGAAATTCATATTAAAATCAAAGTTCATGATCCTTTGTTAAAATTTGATTGCATATGCTCCACATCCTCAGCTTTTAAAGCAAAAAAGTATTCATTGAAGCATATGCTAAGGATTTTTTCTCCTCATTTTATTGTCCCTGAACAGTTTTTAGATAATTTGAAAATACAAAATCCTCAATTTTGAGACTGGGAGATGAATATATGGCTTATGAGTTTGTCCCCTGAAGTAAAGAATCTCTGTCTGAGGACATAAAGGCACCTTGCTATGTGCAAAGCATCTGATAGGGCCAATGATGTTGCAGTCATTGTTTAAACCCAACTGGTAACTAAGTCCCATGCAGCCGCTCCCAGGCAGGATGGGGAGGAGAATCAAAGGAATGTAAAACTTGTATGTTGAGAGAACAGTTTAAAACCTAAAGTATAGTATGATACTTATGCTAATAATAAGGGAAATACCAAGAAGAGAGAAGAAAAACTAAAAGGGGAAAGGAAAAAAACCAACAAACAATAAACACAAGTGATGCCCAATACAATTGCTCACCATATGCCAACTGATACCCAACCCAGCACAATGACCAGTCCCTTCTGGATAACTCCCCCTTGTTTATATATTGGGCATGAGGTACTTTGGCTAGTTTAGGTCAGGTATGATCCCTCCTGGGTTCTTTGCCCCTCCTTACAGGAAGAGCACGAGACTGAAAAGTCCTTAATCAGGGAAAGCATTATTTAGCAGCAACTAAATCCTTGGTGTGTTACCAGGACTGTTCTCAGATTAAAGCCAAAACATAGCACTGCATAAGCTACTAGGAAAAAAATAACTCTATCCCAGCTGAAACCAGGACACAGTTCTGCACCTGTGGGACATGGAAAGGAGTTCAGGTTTTAGAAGTGAGGAGAAATGGGTGTGAGATAGAGGTAGCAGCAAGAATCTCAAATGTTTACAGATCCTCATCAGCATGTCCCTTCAGGTAAAAAGCAAAGACTTGGGGAAAAAAAAGAAGAATGATGAGAAAGGGTAAAAAGAATGATCTTAGAAATTCAGTCAAATGTCAAAGAAATCCTTGCCACAAACAAAGAAGTAAATAGAAATCCATGCTATATCTGGTCTGATGAATTAAAATCATTGCAATAAAGATAAGAAAAATTATAGCAGCAATAAACAGGAAAACTAACATAAGCCCGTGCCACATACATTATGGCTTTTCTCTTTTTTCAAGTCAGCAGATATATTCAGCATTGATGTAGGCTACAAAAAAAGCATTTAAATATGAAAACATGTTTATAGTATTTAGGATTACAAAGGAAAAAAGATTAAATTCATAGGACATGTGTAAGTTGCTGTAATTCTGTCTTTCAAAGTTTTCAGACAGGACAGAACAGCAAATCAGGCTGTGAATTCCCCAGTATTTTAATGAGATAATAGGCTCAGTTCTGAAGATAACAGTAATCTTTTGTGCTTAACTCATATACTCAAAATTACAGGAGAATTTAGTTGAATGATAAGAGGAGTCACTGTACAACTGACATTCCCATCCACACAGGTGCAGTATTAAAGTATAAGTACCATGGTATTCATCAATGCAAGAGGATTTTCTTTCCCTCAGTCCCATGCTGGCAACATCTAGCACACACCCTGTTAGCGACCTAACATTTTGCCATTTAAAGTTCAGATGATACAACTTATTTCAGTTAGTTACAGAGTATACCAAAATCTAAAATACAAACTACCTACTGCAGTAAAGAGAACAATTTTGCATTTATGAACACTGTTAGTCATAATACTTTTCATTTATGCTGCAATATTTTTCATGGTATCTTTTCATCAAATTAATTTGTCATAACATTTATTTTGTGATGAATATCAAGACACATAACGGGTTGTGCAACATATTTTTTACAGTATAAGTCACCCTCTGGAAGATAACAAAGAGAGCATTCTACTTCTAAGTATTTCTGCTGGAACTGAATTATTCTCCCTTTCTATAAAACATGTATCACTATCACACAAATGCTATGTTATTGTCTCAACCTACTTCTTATAAAATTTTCTTCTTCCACTGTTCCACACTATTCAATTATCACACAAAAGCATTAATGTTGCAGGCATTTTATTTGTATTTTATTCATACTCTGTCAAACGCAACAGTTTTTAAGGATAGAAGCAGTACCACTTTACCAGTAGCTGCGCTACATTTCCATTGGTAGTATATCCAATTTCTGTGGCATACAAATTTAACAAAGGTAATCAGCTGAGATGGAAATGTTACATATGGAAACAGGGCTAATTTGGGGTTTTTTTTCCAAATTCAGAGGTGGGTTTTTTTTTTTTGGAGAGCAAGGAGAGACTTGACCTGTGTTCTGAAGTTTGGTAATTGTTTCTTTGAAACAAGAGTGTCCTCACTCTTTTGACCAGACAAGCTAACTTGCACTGGCCAAATACAGAAGGAGTAATTGTATGATCCACGGAGGTGGACAGGAAGAAAGAGGGAAGTGAATGACTTTTGCTCGATTTAGATTGTAAAGGTGGTATTTTTATTTCATTGTACCAAAATGAACTCAATCCAGCCTTTCCTACTAGCAAATATGCTCCAAGCCCTTTATCAGTGTGTCTGTTCCTTAAACTTTATGCTCAAAATTGAAAGTATAACTAAGGCTGATGCAATCTAATGTATATATATTCCCAGTGTATTTGTTATTTCTTCTTCCGCTGTTTGTCACGTACCATAGTACAAGATTTTTGACTGATGAAAAAATTAATAAATGAAAGAAATTAATGAAAGGAGAAAAATACAAAATCCTCTTTTGCTGTTGCTAGTAAGCCAGTGAACTTGGATAATATTTACTAGGTGGATTTTCATCATACAGTAATGATATTTTACTGCATACTTTAGGGATTTTTATTGTTCCATAAAGGAGCTCAAGAAACAGTACAAATATTGCCTGTAGTTCTCAAATTTGAAATGGTGAACTTCAGATGACACTGAACTATTATTGATCAGACCACTTTCTCAAGACAAAGACCAGAGGGAGAATATTCACTCTTTTGCGACTAAACCCATCTTGATATAGAAGATTAAGCACAAGGCAGTCTCACGTCTCCAGTAAGAAGATGTCTCCCAAGAATTCTTTTTGGAGATGCATGGTTATTTCTAAATCAACATTATTTTGTTCATGTTTTCTAAAGAAATTGGCACAGCTTTTTGAAAGGCAGGATGTTCACTCACTTTCTAAGCTGGGGACCAATGTTTATTTTGGTTTCTCAATTTGATTTGATAGTACTGGGAAGCTGTCACCATCTGCTTCTATCTTATGAGATTTGTCTCATCATGTGAAAAATAATGAATGTGACCAGCATGTGCAGGTTGGTGAAAAAAACTCACCTGCATATGCTACTTTGATTTTAATGAAAAATGAACAGATAATATATGAGCACTGATGAACCTCCACAAACATTTTCACCATTAAAAACTGACGTTAAAAGTATTTTTCAAAGAAGGAAGGTATCTGAGACAAAAACACTATTGGAATTTGGAGCATATAATTTGATATTTTCAGAAAGCAGTCTTTCTGATTTCTAAAAGGGAAGGGGGATTTGAGTCTTTCCTATGACAATTCTAGGGGGTTTAAGTTTATAACAATATTTTATTGAGCAGGGACAAAACTCATTTCTTTCATGTAAGAGACAAATCTGAGGACAAACTTTTTAAAGAAACAGTGTATTGGTACAGTGAATGTTAAATTGATAAAATGTTAAATGTTTATGTTACTGATAAATGTAAATGTTAAATGTACAGTAAATGTTAAAAGGACAAAAAAAAATATTAACTCTATTTTTGCTACAGTAGGTGGAACTCATAAACTGCCTTCTCTTTTTCACTCCCTAGGTTCCTGGAGTTACATAGGTAGACATGGATCCCCACGAATGTTGATTACAAATGTTAACACTGAATCTCCTTTTCAGCTTTTCCAGAGTTTTGTGTATCTGGCTGCTACAGTTACATGACATATGAAGGGATTTTAGCCTGTCCAGCTTCTTCATCAGAAAGAGAAAGGGGTCTCTGCATATTTCTGCCTTTTTGCTCATAAACTGATGCAGTGAATGTACGTAATGAAGATCTGAAAAGGTTACCTACATAGGATAGCACAGTGAAACTATCTACTGGGGACCTCAAAAAATGATATCTGCCTTCTCCAGTTTATTCAGCACCTTTGGGAATGGGGCAATTAAGACTCATGGGTTCTTTCTTAATTTAATAACTTTCTTTGCTTCATCTTAATGTTTTCCTTTTAAAGGTCTTGTGTTAGTCTATAAAGACAAAAGAAGGATTAAAAATCTTGTCATTTAATGCTTGCTTGTGCGAAAGCAGGTAAACTGCCCAGATTTTCCTGGAGCTCAATTTCAAGGCATTTGAACAAGCCTAATGAATGCAGAAAAATATCAAAAAAATTAAAGGATAATTCCACAGGTACACTTACCTCTATTTTGCAGTGTTGTTTGAGCAGTCAATTGTTTTCTTTAATGCAGATGAACTTGATTGTGGAGGTCAGTAGCACAAAGACGCAGAATTAATTTGGGGATTGGAATTTTTTGTTTTTCCGTAACTGCATGAAACTTTTTCATAACACAGGAAAGATACAAAAGTACATTGTATTGGGATGAAAGAATAAAGCTTAAGGATAACCCATAAAAGTATTAGCTCCTGCGAAGATATCAAATTCTTAATGCACCAGTCAGAAATCTACATCCAATAACTATGAGAAACTAAGAAAACCAAGATAAATACCTACACATGGCTAAAAATCCAGAAATATACGCATATGCAGAAAAAGAGTGAGAAAGCGACTGCGTGAGTTATGGCTGGGCTTAAACCACAACACCAGGGTTGTTCAAGCATCTTGAAGCTCTAACTTTTACTCTCTCTCTAGTATGTACTATTTGCAAACAGAAAGTAAAAACAGACTGCAAATTTTTCTGCTAGAACCAGCACCTGAAACAACAGCTAAGACAAGGATGTACCAGCAGCGCCTCTATCCTCTTCACATTTCCTCCTGTCAGCTTCCTTTCTTCCTAGTAAGTTAGTTACGGAGGAGAAACGAATATAAGAAAACCCTCTCTTACATTGTGATGAGTCTCTCCAAGCCACTTAATTTGGTTTTGATTAACATTGCTCCAGTACTAAGGGGCAAAGCAGCAATAACAAACCCAGGGAAGAACCAGTTGTTCACTCACAACCACCTTTTCTTATCTCCCTACTCAAAGATTTGTAATTTCCTTAGGTATATGAGAAGATAGACTGGATAAAAAGGCATCTGGTTTAATTTGGCTGAGATTCATTACTTTAGAACCTCTGAGATCTATTCAGGAAAACTTGTATTTTCTTTCTGCATTCTTTCTACCTGTTGAAAGGTAACTAGCAGTACCTAATCCAACTTGTTCCTTAGTTGCTGTTCCTTTCTTAGTAAAAGGAAATGACATACTTTCAGAAGAGGAAATGTCTGTTCATTGTACAAATTATTAGAAGCTTAATTCTCACACTAAACTTACCGGTGTTTTCTTCTGAGCCACTTTTAAATTCTGGTTCATCAGGCTGTGGGGAAGTGCAAATGTACATCCTACAATGCTTTCTGTATCTTTACTGTTAACAAAAAGAAAGGAAATTGCCTTGATCCTATTTGTTGTGACAGGGGGGATAAAACTGAGACCTGCTGACCTTAGTCCTTTCCTTTAGATGAAAGGTGTTCATGAATTTAAAAACCCACATGCAAATCTTTCACTATCCTCTTATCCAGACTACTCTTTCAAGATCCCTTATCTTAATCTGCAACCACATTCTTGCTCTTGTCAAAGCCAATAGTATGGGGTTTCTTACTTTTTTAAAGTATCAATATATTGTTTTAAACAGAAGACCCTGTTATTGTAATAATGTTCATCAGTCTAACATTTTTCCCTTCTCCTCTGTAAATTTTCCCTAGTTGTTTGGAATAACATATTTTCCTGGCAGATCTCTACTTCTGATTTGTTGCCATCTTATCTTTCCTTGCATTAGTTCTCTGTTTACAACAATTACCATAACTCACTCCAGCTAAAGGTTGAGACTTAAAAAAATTGTTGTCCATCTCTGATTCTTGAAAGTACAAATCACAGTGAATAATGTATCTTCCTATCCAACATGAAAGTAGTATTTCAAAGTGAATGACAATAATGATCTTTAAATTACATGACCCAGTTCTCTTCTGACTTTTATGCTTTCTTGTAAATCAGGAGTACATTTTTGAAGGCTGTAACATTGAATTGACCTTTAATTAAAAGGTAAGTGCAGAATCAGTCTGTGTTTTTAATACCTTCAGAAAGAAATAAGACATAGATCCGCTCTATCTATTTCACTTTGATGGCTGGGGGAGGCAAGACTAGGTCTCGGCATAGGCCTTGCAGCATTTCAGTACCACAATTTCAATACCACAGCTGACAACAATACCCCCTTCCACAACCCCTTGGGCAGCAAACAACTTAGTGTCTCTTCATCACAAAAAAGCAGCATCTTTAACACCCCTCCTGCCCCACGGAAGACCACCTCCAGAAGAAGGCTGGGACCAATCAGTGGTCACAAGAAGGTACGAATGGCTCTGACAATGCTTTCCTCTCTTCTCTGGGGAAGCTTCCAGGTTAGAAGGGAGTGTGCTGTGGCACAGTTTGCTTTTTTTTTTTTTAATAGAAATACTGTTTTATTACAAATATAACATTCATTGCATGCAAAATCTCCACCTGATCCTTTTCCCTAACAGAATAAAAATAACGGTTATAAAGCCAAGTACTGAAGCTCAGAAACATTCTTGTAGCCTTCAACAACTTTATGGCTTCAGTTTGGAGCCTTTGACTTTTTTTTTCCCTGCTATTTACTGTCTCTTTGCCTAGTTGTTTTTCCTTATGTAAATATTCTTTTCTTAGGTATTATTCATGTCATTCCAGCAGTAATGAGTTGGTTGCTCACTGTGGGTGGAATCTTCTGGGATTTTAGTAATGAACATCTCCACTGATGAAGTATGAATTGTTTTCTTTAAGGGCTTTGGCCAACATTAGAACTTTGGGTATGATTTTGTGCAGGGAAAGGAAACAAACAAAAGAGTGTACAGAATTTAAGGTCATGGTAACTTAACCATTCTGGAGGGCAGGCTTTTGCTAAAACCATGACTATACACAAGGCTTCATGGATCAGCACATCAGAAGTGTTTGATGAAACTGAATTCAGATGTTACAGAGGCAGGTGAATTTGAAGTGTTGAGGAAATGTCATCCATATGCTCCCTCAAAAAAGAATAAAAAAAGGGAGAAGACCGTAATAAGAATATAATAGTATCAATTTTCCTTTTAAATCTGAACTCCTTTCACACAAATTATGCAAACAACCCAAGGGCATTTGAACATTGTTTTTTCTTGCTAGCTGCTTTATTTTGTTTTCTATCAATGCTCCATCCTTGAACACCAAAAACTTCTTTTGTCCTCAATGCATATTGTATTATGACTGGACAATGCCCACATAAAAGGAAAGCTGAACAAAATCTCCCAGTATGATATTTTGTTAACATCAATATATTGGTATCAATAATGTCTAAAGGACTAGTTCTGCTTTCTGTGCCTGAGAAATTACAAGGCAGAAGAAAAGCTGCAATAAGAATTTCTATCAGGGCTTATGTCAGTGGAAACACAACCAACTATCAAAAGAAACAGCAGGCAGTTTAGGATAGGCTCAAAAGAGAGGGAACAAAAAGTGGAGCAGCTTTCTTGGCCTTTATGCACAGGGACAAAATCCTCCAGTGAAGTGCTACAAAATTCCTTTGGGTATATAGCCTAATTTAAAAGAAGGACATTCCAAATGCAATGAGTTTAAAAAGAATTTAAAAGGAATTTATAACTACAAATTTGAAGCCAGACTTCTGAGATTGCGTGCCAACAGATATTTACAGTATGTTTTGGTCAAGCTCATAGATGGTAGTAAAGATTCAGATAGGTAGTATGACAGTATCATTTTAACTATATACATTTTGACATTTTTTCCTAAACCATTTTGTAATGTTAATTTTTTTTTTTTAATCAGAGAGGACATTTCCTGTGAAATTGAAAGCAATGGTAAGTTAAAAGAGCCTCAGCTTGAATTGGCAGAAAGCAATTTAGTTATTTTTGCAGCGTTGATGTATTGCCAAGGTCACAAACAAGACTGATCTATACACGAAATATGAGTTTAGAAATGCTATTTAAGGGAGCTGTAAATACTTTGCTTAGATGTGCCTAGATGGATTTATTTCTTCCATCAACTGCACTGAAAAATTATGATTTACCAGTAATCTCATTGCACAATTCAGTGATGGAGTATTTGATAACTTTTCTTGAAAAGAAATTATTCCCCCCATATTCTGCAAATTAAACTGGCATTCAAAGTAAATCATTCAGAATGTAAAAGATGGCTTTGAACGCTGTTCATCCAAGACACTTATCAGCTAAGGGGCATCCAGCATAACAGAAACATGATCTGAAAGGATCAAAGTAGTCTTTCACACAGGTGGCTGTTAAAGGAAAAGTCCCCTGAGCATTGGATAAACAAGGGTGAAACACCTTATAAGAAAAATAAAATATGGCACCTAATATGCTTCTATACCAACTATACTCTAGCAAGCATCTTTTCTCATGATCAGCTCTTCACCTCTTGGAGAAACATTTCACTGCTACACCCAGCCAAATGCTACATATAATACAGCCCATCAATTTTTACTCATTTTCCAAGGATTCAGTCAAAATGTTCCAATTGATACACTTGAGGCAGAAAATTGTATAAGCATTTGTCTCAAAAACTTTGGTACTCAAAGATCTCCAGTGTGGAATCGCCTTTTTCACCTCCTTAGTAATTTGCTTTAAGATGAAACTCGGGTCCCAGTTTTGTGCAGCTCAAATCAATGGCAGCTGAGTTGCATTGCTGGTCTCAGCAGACAAAGGAAACAAGACATGCATTCATAACAGCACACAGTTTAAACTGTTGTCTCTGCTTCAAGTATAATATTCTCATTTTTCAAAGCTTCTCCAAATCAGGGACAGGAGGTGGGTTGGTGTGAAGAAAAGGAGACTGTGAAGTGTCCTGCTAAATAGGTCTCTCTTGGAAAAGCCCACGATCACCTGGAAACAGCCATCTCCTCCCCAGGCTTTCCAATGTCCTATGTTCAGGAGGGGAGAAGTCAGACAAATGTACTTGGCAGGAATTGTGATCTGTCTGTAGCAAGTAACTTTAAAATCATTCTGAGGCAGAGAAAGGTTAGTAAAAAACTTCATGTTTGTAAGTTTTATAAGTTTACTGAAAAATAAATTTAACTCTTGCGTCAAGTGAAAAGAGTACTCTCAGACTGGCTACCCCTTCCAACCCAAACCATTCTATGGTTCTATCCTGCACATGATTCACAGGTTCAGTGGAAGGAGGTTAATATTTGGACTTGGGCTTTCTCCTTCTGAACCAAAGCCCTTTTTTTCCTAAAGCCTTTTTCTTAACAAAATTGCTACACCCTTAGCTTTAACCCCAGTAATTCAACACCTGCTGTGCACAACTGCAGCTGTAGCATTACTTAAAATTACAACACCAGCATCAGAGGAAAAACGATAGGAAAGAGTCTATAGCATCTCTAAAATGGTAGGAAATGGTAGAAAGCAAACATAAAAGTCTACAGGCTGATAAAGTTTACCATTTTTTCATTACTTACAGTCATTATTGATACAAGGAACTGTCACTGTAAGATTACTTCAAGATACCTATTATCCAGTAGGCTACTAGCTTGTAGGTAGCAAAAAAGCATCATTCTATACAAGCCACGAACAATATAACTGATCAATGACTAATTGCCACCCATAATCACTATTCTGCCCAGTTATGCCTTACACCTTGTGACAGCTGGACACTTAAAACTCTTCTTGAGCTCCATGAGCTAAAGACGGATAACTGATTCAAAAAAGAGAGAAAGTTTTGTCATTGGCTCTAAAAGTGCTGAATTTTCCAAAGCTGTTTGTTTTCTTTTGTTCATTCAGGAATACAAATCAAGCTCAACTAGGCTTGTGAAGTGCAAAGAATTTTAAAGTGTACAGATAATCATGAAAACTTGCTCCTGATGTTGTTTGTATAAGTTTTTGTCTCTAGCTAAGAGAATCACATGCACTGTCTAACAGAGCTTTTGGTTAAATTTAGGGCACTAGCCAGAAGAACACAAAGGACTGAATAACCTGTATAAAGAAAACAACGGAACAGTTAATAGCATTTTGCATCAAATCATGTGTTATTCTAAAAATTTTACCACAAAAAGAGAGCTTCCTGCCAAAATGCCTGTGACATATTCCTCTGTTAGGTAGTATTCTTTCTTAGAAGAAAATGCTTCTAGGGGAAAATAGGGAAAAAAGCAAAAGCAGTGAAAATAAAGAACTAGAATTAATTTTCCACTCTTTCCCACAGCTCCTCTCTGACTGACATTTCCATTTCTTCAGTACCCGTGTTCCCATTTTTATGTTTCTTTTTACTGTCATTGTCCTTTTTTTTCTTACATACCTTACTCTCCATTGAATAGACACTGTTTTCCTCCCTGAAAACTGCTTACACATACCACAAAAATTCCTGCAGTGTCTTTGAATCCTTGGGGTGAACAACTTTGGGTAATATCAGAGAGTAGCACTGGTCTCAGAGGTGACCATGCCCCAACAGGAAATGAGAAAAGAACAACCAAAATTTTTCTACCACAAGAGGACAAATTGAGTTCACAGCTCTACTTGAGAATGGTAATTGTTTGGAAAAAAAACAACCAAAGAAGAAAAAAAACCCAAACGCCCACAAGATTATAATTCCTCTAGTATAAATATGAAGGCAATTTCCTCTCTATAAAATTGCTTTTCTGTTTCCTCAGAATCACAGAACTATTTCCAGGATGATGTTCTGAGGAGGTGGCAGGTCACAGGTAATTCTAATCCTAAAGTAAGTAAGTATAAAGAGGAAAAAATCAAATAACCTTTTTGTTTTCTTGAAGAAAGTAAAATTGCCAGGACACCAGTTGAACTGGAAAAAAATGGAACATAGAATCCTGAAATGGGCTGGGTTGGAAAGAACCTTGAAAACTCATCCAGTTCCAACTCCCTGCCATAGGCCAGGACACCTTCCACTGTATCAGGTTGTTTAAAGCCCCGTTAAACATGGCCTTGGAAAACCAGAAATGGTCATTTGAGAGCCAGTAACTAAGGCTTAAAAAGCAAAAATCTAACATTGCAGTATCTGATCCATTGCTGATACAGAGACAATAGGTCTGCTTGCTGCTATTTTTGATCAAACAGAATGAGTTTTCTGCTCTTAGTTATAGGCCTTTCTCAGACTGTCCTCTTTCATTTTATAAATAGTGGCTATTTCTCAGGGCTCTACTTTTACAGTCCTGAAGGACCATGGTAATGGGCACCAGAGGAGAATTCCTTACCCTTGATCATTAAAGAGCCTCCCACAAGCAGATTAAAAAAGAGTATATATTTACTGGAACTCCAGGGATCTTGTTTAGTGTCAGAATCATGTCACTGAGAAGCTTTTCCTAGGGTAGACTTGAACAAATTGGAAAGCAAGATGCAGTAGTAACACAGTTCTGATATAACAAATTGCTCTTTATTTAAAGTTACTTTTTAAATACGAGTAAGATTTTAAAACTTGTCAAAGATGGCATGCAAAGATAAAAATAAAGAAGTGTCAGGAACAAAAATGTTCTTTTTCTCTTCGTCTGAATTAATTTGCATGTCAGTCAAAAATCTGTCAATGCATATGCAATATAAGCAGCACGACATACACAACTAAAAGCATACAAAAAAAGAACAAGAACTGAAGAGAAAAATGACAGCTGCGATGAGCAAGGATTCTTCCCAATCTATAGTATGTATTCAACTATAACAATACACCCAAAGACAGTGAAGAAATGATGGCAAACTGTCAATTATGGCTGAGCAGAGTGTAAACAGATACAAAATCTGCTGAGCAGACCTACATCAGGTGGTAGGGCTACTCTATTGACCCACCCCACCAGGAAGAGCACAAACCCTGTTGAGCAGCAGGGATCCCACTCTCTTGTGGCAGCTTTCCTAGGCTAAGGAGTCATGGTGGGAGCAACTTTCAGCAGAGAAAAGGCTAGAATAAATAAGGTTCTAATGGGAAATAGTAGACACAAAAGGTGTTGGATGAGATGTAAATCAGATTATTGATTGTTACATTTCAAATTCATCTAAACCCCAGGAAAAGAACGAGTTGGGACCTTAATTCAGGTCTTGTTTGCTCAAGTGAAGAAGAGGTAGAAAATCAGCTTGTTTAGAGGCTTTTTCAGCCTGTATAAAGGTGTCTTTCAAGTGAATCTTTAATTTGGAAATTTACTTCATAAAGAAAACATTCCTGTTTTCTGCATTCAATGTGAAGATCACCGGGACACTAACAAGTGCTTCTTTCGAAACACCATTAATAAAACGAAAGCTACCTTTTAATCAAATCCCACAAACTTCTTTATTTGGAATCTGAAACCAAACGAATTTCAGGCTGCACAGGTATGAAGGACCCTATGGCGCAGTATCTGCTTCCTTTTGGTTCCTGTTAGGTTCATCTTGAAAATTACCTACAACTCTCCAGAATACAGAAGGTGGGACAGAATTCAGCTTCTGAATTGTCCTAGGGGAAGTGAGCAGCAAGGAAAAGGGGCAAAAAAATCTCCCCACAAAGCAACACAAAAAAGCTTAACAGCACTTTGACTCAAGAACAAGCAGCTGCAATCAACTGGATGCAGACAGAAGGTCTGTTCCATAGTGAGTTCCTATTTTTTACACACGCTCACATACTGAAAAGAATTGTACTCCAAATATGGATGTGAAGGCACCAACTCAGTGCTCTGGCATTGTCAGCCACATTAAATGTTGTTTGTCTTAGCCATTAAGATTTCATCATTTTGATCTTCCTGCTCAGAGAAAGGCAATCAAACCTTTCTTCCACAAACCATCAGGAGATTGCCCTATCAGTCAAATTCTGTCTAATGAAGTAATGTTTCCTTTGATGTTGCTCTTAATTCACTTCTTCACAACACTCAGACTTTATATGAGAGATGTGGTTTTATTCCTCTGCCCTGAGTGAGCAGTCTCAAACTCCCACCCCAAGAAAGAAGAGTCTTACTCTGCCATTCCACACTTCATAGAAAGGATTCAGATTCTTATGCTGATCTTTTTGCAGAATGAATAGACAGCATCTTCAGGGTAAAAAAAAAAAGAAAAAAATTATGTGTAAGGGTATCAAGGAATTCACCAGTAAATTGAAGACATCCAATTTTCATTCTCTGTTCCAGTGCCTTTTGGAGATTTTATACTGAGTAACATATGAGTAAAATAAAAATACTATTACTGGATCCTATGGGAACTAGAAAGCTCCACCATACAACAGTTTGTGCATAGTTGCTTTTTTCTTCCTTCTCTTAGTGTGCTATTTTTTGTCAACAACAGCAAAAATTTTAAACTTACAGAATGGTTGATAAGGCAGAATACTGAACAGCAAGACATCAAAGTTTGTTCCCTTAACATTGAAGTCACTGCTCTAAAACCTCTGTTGTATTAAAAAGGCAAAGGAAATGCAACTACTGTCTCCTTTTTCAACTCTGAATGCTTTTTTTGCAGTTCTGCTCCACAAAGAGATGCCTTAAGTGCCTGTTCTCAAAGGATTTAGGCATTAGTAGCTCAGCATGAAGCTATTCAGCCCTGAGTGGACTCAGACCTTTGTGCTAGGCAGGAGACCTTGCAGTGTCTAATACAGAAGCGTCTGGGCATTTTTCATGCTCCAGGGTCACAAGGAGGCTGTTGCTGAGGACCTCACATTTGGCCTTCAACGTTTTGAAAGCAAGTAAGACTGTGGTCTTGTAACAGCAGAATAGCAGAACTCCATACACATCTCTCTGGTAGCAAAGACAATTTCATGTTAAAACAAATTTGCTTTCACTCACAGTCTTTCACACCACTGGGCACATGTCCAAGTGGTGCTGACTCCTAGGCTTCCTAGCAATAATGCAGAAGAGGAGAGATGGTGGCTATTAGGGGTTTATTATGTCTCCTGGATTGTTTCAAGGTTGCAAACTGTGTTCTGGTTTTGGATATGACTTTTATACTTTCAGAGCTCATGATGATTAAGGAGTTTAGCCTCTCTAGCATATCACACTTGCATGAGTCACTATCATCTCCTTACTGTTTCATCTCTTATCTGGGTGTCATAAAGCTTCAGTTCTTTTTCAGTTCACCTTATCACTGCCTCCTGACGATGAGTCTTTTGAGCAAACTGTCCTCTTCCTAATCTAAGAGGTGCTGAGAAGCTGCATGGAAATGTGCCCCTATCTCAATAACCTGCTAATGTAGATGTTGTCCAGCTGTGCTGTTCCTACATCCCTTCTTCTGCTACTCCTTTCTGGTGTTTCCACAGTCATTCAGATAGTCCCATTTCTACTTATTTTAGTGTTTACATTACAAAACACTTCAGTGTAAGGTCAGAAATGATGACTCAGATAATTAGATCCCTTCTGTGGATCCAATTTGCCTGTAAAACAAAGAACGGATAGGGTTTTTAGGGAACCAGAAAAGATGATGAATTAGAAAGAAAATTGCACCATTTTCATTTCTTCTTCATTAGACCATTCTCGATTTTAGAGACTGTAGAGATTTAGAGAATAATTCAGGCATAGATAACACTTTCAAAAGAGGGTGGAGATAGAAGATGCAGGCAAGGGAAATTTCCTGCAAGATTTATAAATAAATTCACATCAGTGAGAGTTCTGTTGTTATCATATTAAAGTTCCATTGCATAGGCAAGTCCTAGTATTTCCAATTTACCCATTCTGGTGACAGACACCAGATATGGCAAAAAAAAGCACAAATGCATGTTCAGATGCTGTTATAATTGACAGTGCATACACAGATTAAGAGATTAGAACACTGGTCCAAACAGAATGGGGAAGAGGGGAAAAAATATAAAGAATGAATAAATAAATAAATGTTCCTATGGTGTGGGTTAAAAAAAAACAACAAATGCTCCAATGTGATTTACAGCAAAGATAAGTACTGGGAATGCATAAAGAATGGAAATTGTTTCTTCACTATTTCCCTTTCTGCCTTCTAAGGAGCAGCAGGTTGCTACATTGTTTTTTCCAGCTCTCTCACATCCCACATAAAAACTTACTTTGAATTTACTTTCAGTCCTTTCAGATCTTACTTTTTTTTTCCTAGAATATATATATCTCCTATAAAATGTTATTTTGCTGAATTGAAATTTTCAGATAAATGCACTGATTTAAAAAATTCCACAGCATTTTCATCATGTTGAAATAGAGATGTCATTTTTAGAAATGTTGATCCATTACTACAGATTTTTTAAGAATACATGTAAAACAAAACAAAACAAAGCAGAACTTCAATGAGCTTAAAAGGAGGATGGATTTGGATTTTTTTCTGTTTAATTTTAAGATACCATCACATTTTCATTTTCAGGAAATTTCCAATAACATGGAAAATATGATCCCCCTGACAGCTCTACTTATTCTCTGTCAGTTTCTAAACTTTAATCCAAACTAATAGGTAAGTGTATTAGGTTGGGCTTTGTGAACTTACACATTAAGTTAGGGCATCTAAATTGATCTTCTGGGGTCTTACTAAAGAACCTATATTTAAAATTTGGATTCCACATTCTTATACAGGATCAATAAAGCAACAGCTCCACAGCTAAGAGTGTGATAATCAACATTTTTCAGAAAGATAAACGAATTACTTATGTGAATAAGCTCAGGTATGTCAATGCCACATTGTCACCTTTGTTAGGAATATGAATGCACACAACTTAAAAAGATAAGAATTATGGAGTAATCCCAGGCACAGCTGCAGGTTGGGCAGAGAAGAGATTGAGAGCAGCCCTGTGGAGAAGGACTTCGGGGTGTTGGTTGACGGAAAAATGACCATGAGCCTGCAGCATGCTCTTGCAGCCCAAAAAGCCAACTGCAGCATGTCGATGGAGGTGATCCTGCCCCTCTACTCTGCTCTCGTGAGACCTCACTTGGAGTATTGTGTGCAGTTCTGGTGTCCTCAA
>JAOEHX010033366.1:0-14685 GCA_025448015.1 Bolborhynchus lineola | reverse complement strand
AAGGCCTACTCAGCCCTCAGCAAGAACTTCCATTACTACTGCTGCAGAGCTACAGATTTCAAAGAAACCTTTAGATTATGTATAAGACCATTCAGGCATCACAGAGCTGTCAGACATTTTATCCATGAATTTGAGCACTAAGCTCAATGACTTTTTTTTTTTTTTTAGGTTAATATATGTATTTTTCAGCATAACATAAAGAGGTGTAGAAAGCACTAATTGTTCATTTATTAGAAAAGTTACTTATGTACCAAGTATACTCTTGGTATCAACTATTTTCACACTTAGAATGTATTCATATCTAATGGAATTACTTTTCAAAAACTGACAAACTAAGCAGACTGAGCCCTCAAAGTGCGCAGTTCCAGATCTCAAATTCTCTGGCTAAAAAGTTGCTCTAAAAGCTCCTCAGCCTATACCCTGTCCCCATATACTTGCTCTCTTGGAAGCTGCTGTACACCTGTTTTGCTTATTTACATGTCTGTAGGGCTGGAGTTCATGCCTTCCTTTTCCAAAATGTGGTGAACCTTTCTGAAGCAAGACTGCTACTCTCTTAGCACCAGATAACACATGCACTTTTACAAGCATTTAAGCTGGCAGAAGAGTTTAACCCTTGTCCACTTTCTCAGTAGCTTCACTACTATCCTTGCTAGCAGCAGCCTCAGCTTTGCTTAGGGCTCCCTCTGGAAGTGTCCCTCCAATAGTTCAGTCTTTTGTGTGTCTCTCATTCTTGCATGTTTGCCTATCTTTCGATTTTCCTTCATCATCACCAGTTGGATGCAACATTCCATCATCACTCATCACTGTCAGTGAAAGAGGTAAAATCACCTCTTTACTCTTACTCCTTTCTACCTGTACACTGACATATGATGATGCTCTCTTTTGTCCAAGTCATTTATCCTGGCTGACCTCTGTCTTGATGCGAGTGTACCAACAGAGTCCACTACTACAGCCTGCATTTTACTTAGGTTTGCTTCTTTAAAATAATGCTCTACAGTATCTTCTGTTCTAGTTTCTAAGGGATTCTTATTTCAAAAAAAAAAAAAAAAAAAAAAAAGTCAAAGTCTGAAAAAATGAAACATTCAAAAAAAGTGTATATGAAAATGCCTTCGTCCATACCTTCTATTTTTTTAAAAACATATGTCCTGAGTTCAGTGTGGTAACTATCTTTATAATACACCATAGCCACTCCAGATCCCACTGCAGAAACCTATGAAGGTAAAATGCAGACACTTTTTTCAAAGCTTTTAATTTAGAAATACAAAATATCAAGAAATGTCTACAGGACTAAAATGATCTGTGATTTTATGATTCTGCATTTAAAGTGTCACAAAGGTGGCATAGTCCAGGGAAGTCACTCTAGTTTCCATCAGCTGAGTTTATTTCCCAGTAGAAATGCAAGATCCAAAATGCAAGAATATTATTCTGTGTAAGCAGATAAAACAAAGATTACACAAAAAAGATAGAAATTGTATACTGATATAGAAGAATCAACTTATGTCATGCCCACATTTAATCTTAATTAATTTTATATTAAGGAATTCAATGTTGTATCATATTTTAAGATTTTTCTACATAATGCTTAAAGCTTTCTTACCTAAATATGGTGTTGTTAGGAAGGTTTGGAAATCAATATTAGAATTCAGAATGGCATTGATATTTGACAACACTACTCTTAAAAAACCCCAAATGAAATACATTTTAACATGTGCATATGCAAAATGCGAAAATTACATGCATAATGTAATGTAAATGTTACAAGGGGGATGACTGAAAAGTCGAAAAAGAAGAATATGAGGTTTAGAGATTCTTATGAACATGCATAAATGAATTGTACATTTCTACTGTAAACCAAAGAAAATGTTTAATATGTGCTAAGGAATATCACTTAGTTTTATAACAAATATATAAAACAATCCTTCCACTCTATTTGGCCCCACTACCCTAAGGATCAAACATCTTTTCTGGGGCAGATAGTAAATTTTCAGGGCAATACAGCATCAGTGAAGTCCAATCTGTCTTTTAGGTTGTCTAAAGCTTTCACTAAACGTCTTGAGAAGCTTTAAGTCATATCTCCTGATCTTGATAACCTGTTAATTATGTGCCATCAGTATCTGCTGTCCATGTATCTCATCCTTGCTATTCCTTCTAGTTTTTTCACACTCCCAAATTCTCATTCAACCCTCATTCATCTCAGTTAATACTTCTACTACAAATCTCAACTGAGGAAAGTTGTGCAAGCTTATGTAGGATGGCTTTGTATCATGCTCCTTTGGTGATTAAATGAAAAGATATATCATACCAACAATAACTTTATTTATGGTACAACAAAACATATACAAGCAAGCATGAACAAACAAAGACGGAATATATAAATACTTACAGGCTATTAAAAAGGTGTATTTATAAATATGAATTAAGACAATTGCATGTCCCTCCTGCCTTAAGATTCTTATCACAAGATAGGAAGCTTCCAATCCTAAGAGGGGAATAATTCAAATTCCATTAGAAATTTTCTATTGTCATGCTGAACATTTACTTTGAGTTTAAACTCTTGAGATGAATACCTTTGCTGTGGTCTCGTAGCAATCACTAGAAATAATAGATGGGAATGCAAAACACCAATTCCTCTTAAGAAAAAAGGTAATGCTTCGGTTTTTATGAGACACAAAAGTGAAGATGATTTGGTCTGAAATAATTTTAATTAGTGCCTGCTGAGGATCTTAATTGTGATTCATAGAATAATTAATTTGTTAAAAATGTGAAGATTTATCAAGACTGATATACTGACTTACACACCAATTACAAAAATATAGTTTTAAATCTTAGAGACATTAGTCTCTAACCAGCATAGCAATCTTAGTTTTTTTCAGTGTGACTGAAAGCAGAATCTATCCTGTTAACTTTTATATAAATATTCACATGGCATAAGACAGATGGCACGTATTACCTTGAAACTGCTTCTGCGTCAGCAAAAGGTGATCTAGTTTGTATGCTGCTTTTAGGAATTTCTAAACTAGTTGCAAATACTTTGGGATGAAATTCACAATGTAATTCCAGGTTTACTATTCTTGCTCACAAGCTCCTTTTGCAATATATGTGAAAAAGAAAAATAATTGTAGAGTAAATATTAGATTACTACAAATATAAACATTATCTATGACCATAAAACAAATTATCAAATGCAATTTTGTAAGAAATACACAGTACTGCTCTAAAGTGACAGTGAATTGTGACAATTAGTATTTTTTTTCATTGAACTGGGAAACCTATGAGATATTCAGAATGTTTTCTCAAAACAAAACTTGGAGCTCAGATTTCTTGTTTTCAAGAACTGATTTGTACAGGATGTGCACTTGAGATAGAATATTCTTATGCTTTCATTTGGAATGCGTTTCACTTATTCTTAGAACTAATCTACGACAAAGTCAAATTACTTATGTCACCCTATAAAAGCAGACAATCACATGGATAGAAGTCTGTCTAAGAACTCTCAGGATGCACATGCAGCTTTTGTTTTTCATACATGTTTACAGATTTCTGGCAAAAAAAAAAAAAAGAAAAAGACCAAAAAAAGCTGTGGTATGTCTCTGAGAAGGAAGGTCTTCCATTTTATATTTTTTGATAGTTAAAACAGACTAAATCATTGAAATAGACACCTGCAGTTAAATATGAAATATTAATTCAACATAGTAATAAATAGAATAACATCAGTCTCAGTGGTCCTAATTAGAAGTAAACCTCAGAATCTTCTAACAGTAGTTCTTATGCTCCACTAAAGTGATTCATTTGAAAAACAGTCTAGTTTTCTAAAAACAGCTGAAGCAATTAACTGGTCTCTATTTACCCACTTCTGAAACAAAAAGAAAGATACACTCAACACAGAAGACATAACCTCTTTTATTTATTCCTTTTAAATTAGCATAGAAAACAGGCTCCTGGCAATTACAGAATTCATGTGAAAATAAAGAAACAAGAAGCAAATCTGCTTACCACTTGCTGTGTTAAAGGAAGCTCAGCTTAATTTTGTGTCTCCATTACCGTCTCCTCAATTCTGCAGGTAAATTGCAGCAATCATCACACTCTAGTTCAGATCAGCCAGACCTGTTCCCAGAAGAAGTACATCACTGTAGAGGGCTCCTTCTGAATGGCCCTAAAATTACTCTTCTTACCCTTGAACTCATCCTACCATGCTCCCTGTTCTGAAAATCAGAGGCTAAAGACAGTTGGCATTAATCTGTTAGCCCTATTTTTAGAGATCTACCTGTGATTCCAAGGAGTTCTAAGTTAATTTCTCCTTGTACTGAACCAAGCACCCAAATTACGGAAGATTAAATTAAGACTTTCTGACAGATTTGGGGGGTCTTTTTTTTTCTTTATTCATGCTTAAACATCAAATCCAAAGTAACAAAGGCACTACAGCAGGCTGAGACAAGTAGCATGCCACACAGAGCACAGTGGCCATTTTAATAAGCCAGATGGAAGTTTATGTTTTCTATAAGATACTTAAATCTTTTAAGGCTTCCCTATGTTGGTATCTACAGTGGATTGTGTCTCTTGTGTCTTTCAGCAGAGAAAGTGTCCTGGTGAATGCAGCTGCAGTGGGTTGGTGGATCAGGTGAAGGTTGCAATTCTGGTAGAGCAGCAAGGAATATTTTTCAGACTTGTCATATGTTAGTGTTACTTGCCTTTCAACTTCTTTAAAATGCAAGTGCTAAAAAGGTCCAATATGCTGTCCTCTGAACTGAAAACTGAGACATGAACAATTATGAAGCAAGTTGAGCTTCATCTATGCAAGAGAAAGGGAAAGTCATCTTACAGTCAGTATGAACTAAACAGCATGCAGATTTGAGTTTAATTGGTTTATTCTACTCTAGATGAAGACACATGGAATAACATCCAGGAAGCATTCATGCATGCCTTTACTTATGTAGCAATCTTTTCTGCTTCCAGAAGTGTTTGGTAACACTAGTTTGTGTCTTCAGACACATGATGATTCAGTAGAAAAATCTATTTAAGATAATTAAGTTCTTCTTCTTCCTGACGTATTTCCTCCTGGTGTTCCTGAATGCAGGACCTGTCAGTTGTGTGAAGCAGCTGAGCCAGAGACATGGAGGTTCCTAACATCTTGTGTGACTAGAACTAGGGAATTCATGTTATGAATGTGTTAACAGAAAGAAATTCAGGTTTGTGCTAGGTGTAGCTGGACATAAGGGCTGTGCTTGTGTACACATTGACAGTACTTAGTCATTAACTCCCTTTTTGATTGAGGAACTCCCCAAGTGATCCAGGTTGAAGCTAGAGATTTTGTTGGTATGGCATGACAGGACTGGTTTTGCTGCTGCAACTGCTTGAAGTAATAAAACCAGTAGAACACAGGTATTAAATAAGTTGAAGTATACATCCTAATGGAAAGAATGGGGCTGCTTCTAGCCTGTGGAAGAGTCTTATCAAGCTTACTTTCTGCACCTGAAGAAAGGAAATTGCTTTTGAGCAGTGTTTCCTGAACAACCTACATCTTTCCCGTTTGTGCCATCACTCAGAAAGCCACTCAGATCTGCGCAAGAGGAGTGCAGGTGAGTGCTGGAGAATGGTTGCAAACAGTAGTTTTTACAAGGCAGAGTCACAAACCCTTTTTAAAAACATTTCATTCTGGCTGCTCTAAAGAGAGCACTCCTTCAGTCTGCCTTCAAATCTTATCGCATCCATCTCTATTAACTTCTATTGCTTTGAAGATCTTCTTTTCAACTAGAAATTGCATATTTTGTTTAAAGAGAGGTTTTTTTTTAAATTTTTTTTTTCCAACAGGCAGTTGTTCAGCAGTAATTTCTGCAAACTAATTGAAGGAAACTTGGGGATCTGCTTGTCACCACTTTCATGCTGAAGAAATTAAATCAGAGACAGAAGTTATGGGCATATTATATAAAGAGAAGTGCCAAGAAATAAATTAAATGATCCCTCACTGAGCTTCTGTAATGCTACTGGGACAGAATTGGTACCTATGCCAGACACGTAGGCACTCATGATGTGGAAGTTTTAGAATGGCATGAGAAAAAACTGCTCTGCTTATGTAGTTTAATTCAAATCAGGATCAAAGTTGTTGAATTTTTTGAAGAACGTATAATTAAATGGCAATCACAGAGCTATACATTCAGGATCAATATCAGCAATATGACATATAAGTGACATTACATTCAATAAAGTAATAAAATAAAACCTTCAAATTTCTAAAGACCCTTTTATAACTGTTTCCAAAAAGTTCTAAATATGCACAGAGTCATTTACATGGTCACATAGATCTACCCCCCTGCTATATGTGCTACCAACAAATATTTCCTTTCCTGGCACTGCAGACTCCCCTGCTAGCACACCCCCTGTGGGAGGTGCAGGTGCCTCAGCTTCATATGCGCCCCAGCCACACCACACAACCCACTGATCCACACGCTGGTGACAAATACCTCCAAGAGTCACAGCCGCATACCCAAAGTAGGTCCCTGTGTACTCCTGCTATGTTGTCAATCCACAAGCTGGTATCTCACAGTGTCTGGTAGGGAGGGTTGTTTGTGAGGCATAAATATAAGCTTTGAAGAGCTGCTGGAAGGGTAACTTCTTGTGGTGTCAGACCCAGGCTTCCTGCTGTCACCCTCTTCTCAATCTTAGGTATAACACTATATGGTATATATTCCATTCTTAATTTTATCCCTTTTCAAGCTGACTACTTCTTTCATCTGAAGTCTCTTGCCCGTGCTCTGGATACTACCTAATTTGGTTGATCATCATCTCAAGCAAACTGTTACTGTTAATTAGCTCTTGATCATCATCAGGGTTTGGGCAAGCATTCTCTCAGAGGAGTTTTGGTTATTCTGGTCACACACACCATTGGTACTCATGTTCAACCTGAGCTGTCCAGGTCATGCTGCCAAGAAGGGGTGTATTGGTTTATGTGGCGAAATTTTTTGGGGGCGGGGGCAGGCTTCAGGGATGGCTTCTGTAAGAAGCGCCAGAAGCTTCCCAGTGTTCCGCAGAGCCAGTTCCAGTCAGCTCCAAGATGAACCTGGCAGTGGACAAGGCTGAATGAAAGCTGTTGCTGTCCCTCACCTTCCCTTGGCAGCCTCTTCACAGCTGCCCTGTGGAGACAAGCCCATGCTGCAGCAAGTTTTCTGGCAGTGACCCATGTTGGAGCAGTCCATTCCTGAAGGACTGAACCCTGTGGAAAGGACCCTTTCTGAAGCAGTTCATGAAGAACTGCAGGCTTCCAGAAGGACCCACTTGGAGGAGTTCGTAGGTTACCGTCTTCTATGGATATGACCCCATGCTTGAGCAGGGGAAGAACATGAGGAGGAAGCAGCAGCAGACACTGTATGATGAAATGAACACAACCTCCATTCCCAACCCCCCCACACTGCTCAGGGGTAGGAGGCATATAAATTTTGAGTGAAGCTGAGCTTAGGAAGAAAACTAGGGGAAAGGTGTTTTTAGATTTGCTGTTATTTCTAAATATCCTGCTCATTTACTAATAAGTAATAAATTAATTCCCCTGAGCCAAGTCTCTTTTACTTTTGATAATAACTGGTGAGTGCTCTCCCTGTCCTTATCTCAATCCACAAGCCTTTCATCATATTCTCTCTCTCCTGTCCATTTAAGAAGGGAGAATGATAAAGGAGCTTGTTGAGCAACTGACATCCAGCCAAGATCAGATAAACATGGAATGTGTGCAGATTGCCACAAACTAGAATACAGAGACATGTGGAAACAGTAGAGATTTTACTAATGACTTTTTCAAATTCTTACAAATAGTAATAAAATCTTTTCAAAAAGTTATTCATCTGAATAATGGAATTCGGAGTTCTTGTTCTGTCAGAACTTCATCAACTTCATTTTCCACATGTGGTGCACTTTGTTAATTCTGACACCTTACATCCTTAAAATCAAATAAGATGTTCCAGCGAACACAACAGTGGTGTAACCTGGCATTATTTCTGCCTTGCATTGTGATATGCTTGAACATATGCAACACAAGAACCATACTGGCACTTTTTCTTTCATCTGGCATACTGTCTTACTGTATTGATTATTACTGTAGAACATGTAGGTAAACATTTCAGCTGCCAGTAAAGCTAAATTTTGTGGCTGTGCTCATAGAAGAGATTCTGGCAAGATCATAGATAACATGGCAGCAGGTGGAGGAATTACCATGAATAAAACAGAACCAGCAGCAAAAGAGAGAAGCTGAGCAGCTGTGCATAGGTACTCAATACTGTTATATCACCACAAGATTAATTCCATGGGCATCTCATTGAAATGATTTTAGCTGGCTGGCTGGATTTTCCCCTAGCCTTGTCTGATAAGTGATTTACTTTCCTAGGTATTTTGAGTTTATCATTGTAAATTCGGGATAGTGACTTAGTACAGACTTAAAAATCCATAACTGCTGTTTAAGAGGAAAAAAAGGTTATATTTGTCTCCCTACTGTAGTAGAATCTGTCTTTCCAAGTTTTCTGTGTGTGCATACTGCATTTTTCTTTTTCTTGTACTTTCTATGCCCTCTTTTTCTAAGGTGCCTTCACAGAAGACTACAAAGAATTTTTTTGATTTCTGTTTCTCAGACTGTCTGATCAACTGCTATATAAAAATAACCTCTCTGAAGAATAGCCTGGTGGTTACATGGCATATCTTTTGATTTCTCTTAATATCCACATTGTAAAACCCTTGTTAGCAAATTGGATGCTAATAGTAGTAAAGGAAATTCCAAATGTATGTGGCCAAATTCCTAACAAAGGCAAAGCCAGACAGTGGACTAGAATTAATTTCAGTATGAGCTGAAGACTGAGTTTACTGTTTTGCTAGAAACACAGATGCTAGTGCTTCATCATGAGTCCCTTTTACCCAGCAGTGAGACAGAGAGTGGGATTCTTGTAAGTAGCAGCAGATGGCACTTCTGACTATTTAAAAGCAGTCTTATTAACAGATGCAACTGAAAAAAACTGAACTTTAAAAAAATAATTTTGAGGAGTTTTGTCAGTTGGTTTTGTCAAACTGTGAGAAACAGTAGTTAAGACTGTTGACTATTTCCAGCAATAAAGTGATACCTTTGTTCAATTCTAATGCTACGAAAAGAGCTACAAAGGAAGGACAAGGAATTCTGGACTTCTTTAAGAAATGTTTTACTTTGCTTTGCTGTGTCAAGGAGACCAGAACAAGGCACAGATTCAAATTTCTTATTTTCCTCCTCCCCCAGACAGTCCAAATGTTATTTCTTAAAATTTTCACCAGTAAATATTATGTCAAAATCTCTTTCCATTTCATGCTGAACTGTGACCACAAGTGTTTCAGAAGATGTCTTTTGTAGAGAGGAATTTAGGAAGAGGGTCCACAGTTCATGAAAATGTTAATGAAAAATGGTGAAGAGTCTTATATGGGAAGAGGCCTATAAGGCTGGAAAAAGAGTGTTAATGAAATAACATGAGGGCAGGGGTGAGAAATCAAGCCAAAATTTTCATTTCAGATTGGATAAAGCATTTTTAATCTAAACTTCAGGTCACATTAGTATTATTTCTGTCTTATTTTAATCAGCCACCTGCAATGTATGTCATCCCAGGTACTATAAAGCTATACTGCCCTAAGATTAGTCTAGGAAATGTGATGGGGCTTTCAGACTTAGTTGTTCTTGCCTCCTGTCTTGCCTAATTAGGTGGGCAAAGAAGAACTTGTTAATACATGACTAAGAGTATGTGCTATTCTTCTAGCTTACTCACTTCTACAGAATAACAAATGCTGGGCCCCAGAAAGCACAGATCAGATCTTGTAATGTATGTTTACATATGCTTGAGGGAGGGAAAACAACATGGAGAGATCTCTCAGGAGTATAAGCAAACATTTAAAGTTCCATTAGTCTCCTCGATTTTATTCTCACTTTCTCCAGGAGAAACAGACTTTGATACTATACCTGTACTGACTTATAGTCCATTATACAGAGAAACCCAAGAAATAAATTTGCAGGCATTCACACATCCCTCAAACCATTCAGCTTGGAGATGCTTTACTTAGTGTAAATTCTTCTTTGCAGAATCCATTTAATTGACAAGTCTACTGAAGGCAAAAGCACATGAGAAATTTAAGGTGTACAGTCTGAAAGTAAGAGGGAGTGTTGAAGGTCTTTGGTGTCATAGTGCAGGCACACAGTCCTTCAAGCTGTGCACCAGAGCTATTCATCATGGGCTACCCAGAAACGGTAGCACCATGCAACCCAGTAGACGCACATACCCTAGAGCTGGCAATTTGGAAGCCCTGAATGTGCATGAAGCACCATGTGATATTTTAGTTTATGGTTAATTATTGACATGAGGCTGATATGCTCACTTTTTCATACTGTTAAGTGAGACATACTCTTTGGGTTTTTTCAGCTGCAGTAAAAATGTGTGTTTGTACTGGCAGTGGTTACATTAAGACTTATAACTCCTCAGAAAGAAAAAATCAGGAAATTAATTGAGTGCCACAAGGACTGACGATTTTTCATCTGAAATGTTTGCATGAAAAAAGGCCTTTGTTCCTCATGGAAATCTGAATCATAAAACCCTGAGAATTCATATAAACCCTTAGCAGAAAGGCTGGGAGAAATGAGAACCTAATAAATGAAATAAAGAAGCCATATAAAAATTTCCCACAAATGGAAAGAGTAAAGGCTTTAAAAATACCTTAAAAGCTCCCTATTTATTTCCTCACAGCCTCTGTTATCTGCAACAGAAACAATTCAGAGCCCAAATTATCTGGCAAACAAATTTCAATATTAACTATTGTTGTGGTTTAACCAGTCAGCCATGCAGTTTGCTCACTCACTCCCCCCTCTTTCTTTCCCCCAGCTCCCGGAGGTATGGGAAGGAGAATCGAAAGAATGCAACTCCCACACGTTGAGATAAGAACAGTTTAGTAATTAAGGTATAACACAAACCACTACTGCTACCACCAATAATAATAATGACAAGAGAAATACAAGGGAAAAGAATACAATTGCTCACCTCCTACACCCAGCCCAACCAAGCGGTCCACCCCCAACCCTTCCAGGTCTTTGCCCTCCATTTTTACATCCTAGGCATGACGTCCTATGGTATGGGATACCTCTTTGGTCAACTTGGGTCAGGTGTGCTGTCTCTGCTTCCTCCTGGCTCCCCCTCCTTCCTGGCAGAGCATAAGGCTTAGAAAGTCCTTGGTCAGACCAAAGCATTCTAAGCAGTAACCAAAAACATTAATGTTATCAGCACTGTTCCCAGGCTGAAAGTCAAAACCGCATCACTGCATAAGCTACTAAGAAGTAGAAAAATGGCTGCTACTGCTAAACCCAGGAAAATTATTTAAATATTTCTTCTTAAATATAAAATACAAATTCTCATTATTCTTAAATACGAATTCTTTATTTGATATTAACTTTTTATTATTACATTTTATTATTATTGCAGTGTGTGTAAATGTTCACCTTGAATATCTGCCTTTTTAGAAAACTACTTCTTTTCCTTGCTATATGGAAGTGTATGGAAACATCAGCACCTTTTTACCTACACTGTAAATTGTCAAAAAATGCCTCTGTATTCTCAATACATACGTGCAAGAAAACATTAGTTCATGGCTATGGTACCACAAGCTCAGTAAAAATTTCCATATTTCTAGTAATTACTGTATTTGGGTTACTCTGCACAGAAGCATGAGTAGATTTGCATTAAATGCTACTTTTCAAAAACTATTTCATCCTCTACTTTAGTAATATGCCATACTCTGTTGCTCTGCAAAAAATTATGGTACAGTGATATATTTGAAAAACAAAGAAAGCAGTAGCTCTATTTTTATCTGGATGCTTTATATACTATATGAAATACTGAAAGTAACTGAAAATTTAAAATTTCTAAATTAAACCTAGCTATCTCCTGGTCTTCTACAGAAGCTACATCTGCTAAAATTCTAAGCTGTCTTGCATACAAATGCTTACTGTGTGCTGTCTTTCTTTAGCTCATAATATCAGTCTCCAGTGAGAAGAATCAATCTAAATGATGTCTTACAGAACATTTTGCCTGACCAAACTACGGCATATACATGCAAATCAATACTCATGTTTTTCTTTCCTCATAACTTTGTTAGGATGGTAAATTTTAAAATACAACAGCAGTAATTTTTCATTTTTGAATCTAAATAATTATTTGCCTAAAAACTGCATCCTGAAGAGACTGCACTGTCTTAAAATTCCTTTGTGCATGAATTTGCAAACTGAGTACATATTTTACCACAGTCCCTCTCTTCCACAGAGAAATCCATCAGCAAAGAGAATCTTTGCATAAAAATAAGCATAAGTCTCACAATATAGAGACTTGATTGGATGTGCCAACCAGGAAAGAAGCAATGCTGGACTGGCTATTCACAAACAAAGAAAACCTGCTTTGTAATATCTCAGTTAATGATAGCCTTGGCTACACTGATCATAATATTGTGAAGTTTGGGGGACAGCTGAGTGTGCTGAAGGTTAGTGCTAAGACTAAGGTTTTCAGGAGATTCCCTTTTATTTCATTCATAAAGTCATGCCCAAGACAAAGACAAGGAGTGCCATACCCCTGAAAATATATTTAATTGGACAACTACATCAGTTTAAATTCTGTTACTGAATAAGGTTGAACACCAGTACTTGAATAACTCAGAATAACACACGTTTTTCCCAAACACAACTTTTGTCAGCCTAAAGAAACATTTTCCTCTTCCCTATTCCAATCTTCCCACTGCCAAACTTTGCATCTCTGTGAGATATGGTGCCAGTGAAAGAAGCACTACTTTGTCTCTCAGCTCTGTGTATGTTGCAGTCTTCAGGGTGGCAGAAGCAGGAGATGTTAGCAGTATTTCTAGCAACAGCCTTTCCAAACCTCTGCAGCCTTCCAGGTTGACACACGCAAACTATAATCCTGCTTCTGACTGCTGAGTGGGAATACAGATGATACAGTTAGTGGAAGACTTCTCCAGTAACAGCTGAATATTTATTTGGCAGTGGAAACCACAGCTTTGGTAGGGAAACGTTATTTGCCATTGATTTAGATAGAAACATAATTTCATCTTTAAAGTGAAGAGAAAATTTTTATGCACAGTTTAATAACTGAAGGTCCTAATTTTGACCAGCGAGTAATGAAAATCTTGAGACTTCAGTCTTCCTAGTCTGTGTCTCAACCCTACCCTGTTAGCATACATTAACATCTATTGATACATAAATAGATCTCACTTATTAAAAGACTGCTTTATGATCTTATGGCATACATTTCATTTTTGTAGCAGATGGTACTCCTTGTTACTGATGCTGATCACATATGTTTTCAAACAGAAAGTGCAATACTATCAACATAACAACAAATTTAATATGTGAAAATAAAATGAGTTCCTGCATTCTGCATAGGGATGTTAAAGTTCCAGGAGACCTGGCTTTGTCTGACAATGTGCAACCTCAGATATAGGGTTTTTATTTATATTGCCAAAAATATTTTATTGCGGCTTTCATCTTAAAATCACAACTTTTTTCTACCATGCCTCTGCAAAGGCAAGCTGTCAGAGACCAGAGATAATAATTTTGGGACTTCTACCTTTTCTTCCTAATCTTCCCCACCCCCCAAACAGCATGTTTATTCTATAAATCTAACAAAAGACAAAGCTTTTCTCTTTCCATTTACATGGGCAATATTTCAAGTGGACATAAGGCTTCTCACTGGCTTAACCACAAATCTGTCTTTTGTGATCCATGCCTACATATAGGTATTTCAAACTTACATAGAAGAAAAGGTATAAATCGTAACTTCAGAAAAGGCAGAAGAAAACAATTTCTGTTTTCATGCAAGATGGCAAGACAGATCGAAAGAATCAATCAACTTTAGCTATAAAAACTTAAGATAAGTGACAGTACTCCCAGATGCCAGGGATCAGCTGTTGTAGCTTAAACATCTCCTAACTACTACTTCCACTGCTGGTAGATGAAGAGTGTGTTTTGGAGGGGTAGAGTTTCAAGGAGCAGTCCAACCCTGTGACTTAAGGCAAGCTCAAGAAGTGGGCATATGTGAAACTCATGATGTTCAACAAGGCCAATGGCAAGGTCCGATACCTGGGCTGGGACAACCCCCACTACCGATACAGGCTGGGGGATGAAGGCATTGAGATAAGACCTGTGGAGAAGGACTTGGGGATACTGCTAGAAGAAAAGCTACATGAGTCAGTAGTGTGTGCTCACAGGCAAGAAAGCTGACTATATCCTTGGCTGCATCAAAGGGAGCATGACCAGCAGTTCCAGGTAGGTGATTCTGCCCCCTTCTCTGCTGTTGTGAGACTATCTGGTGTGCTGCATCTAGCTCTGGAGTCTGCAGTACAGGAAAGGCATGGACCTGTTGGAGCAGGTCTAGAGGAGGGCCACAGAAATGATCAGAGGGATTGAACATCTACGAGTACAGGATGTTCAGCCTGGATAAACAAAACTCCAGGGAGACTTTATTGTGGCCCTTCAATACTTCAAGAGAGCTTATAGAAAAGACAGGCCTGTTTAGTAGGGCTGTCATAAATTGACCGACAAAGTATTTCCAAAATAACAATTTACTAATTATACTAAGCCAGAATATGAGCAAATGCAGCGCTGGGCGACAGGGGAGTCTCCGCTCCACCAACTGCCGCACCTCTCTCTCT
>JAOEHX010033364.1:0-11222 GCA_025448015.1 Bolborhynchus lineola | reverse complement strand
GACAGAGGGAGGAATAATACCATCTAATAGAAAGCTTTATGGCTCTCAGAAAAATATTTACAGACTACCTCCCTGCCTTCCCCCAGCCACTGTCCCTCAAAGGTGCAAAACCTTCAGAACTCACGTGATGAACGTAGTGGAAAGGTGCCTGGGAGTAAGTAAGGTGACTTCCCAAAGGTTTTCATGATAACATCTTTCACACCACAACTACCTCCTTATTACAGTAAACTAAATAATGTCTTGCAAATAGGACACTAGCCTTTGGCCCTGAGGTGGCAAGAAATATGTCATCGCACATCTAACATCCACTAACATTTAATAAATGAACGTTTACAGTATGCATTTTTTTTCCACAGGCAGGGTATAAAAAAGAATTATTGTGGGAAGGTATATTTTAGTCGTAACATTTTGTGCACTGCTAAAGATGTTCAACAAATTTTAATCCAAGCTGAAATTTGTTTTTATGATTCTCTACATAGCAAATAAAGAAATATATGGTGGAAAAATAATGTTCCAAGTGTTCCAGCTGTCTAACGGCAAAAATATTAATTTTCCTCTAGCTTTGTGGGGATGAAATTATTATGAAAGTTATAATTCTGTAGAACTAAGGAGAATAGTATTTGTCATGGAATTAAAACAAAAAAAATAAAAGCATTCAAGAAAGGATAAATCCAGAAAACATAATCCAAGGGAATCAAAAAGGACATGTGGATTAATATGTAGAAAAATTAATTGGAGCATTAGATATTAAAGAAAGCATGACACAGGTAAACTAGAGACCTCTAACTTAATGTGTTGCTTAGGTATTTATGTGCAGCTTTTCTTAACTACAGGCCAACTCATGGGTTTAGGCTTGGTTTCTCTTGAGTTTAGAGTTAATCTGATGGTAATTCTTAATGGTACATTTAAGAACCAGTATTAGGGTTACAGGGAATATGAATTTTCAGAGAGCTTGCTGAAACTGTACATTTAAAGGAACATGGAGCTGAGAATAGAGCTGGTGTAGTGATAGCCAATGCCATGATGTTAGACTATCTTATGGAAGCTGAGTTGACCATAATAAGCATACTTATACAAATTTTTGATTGAGATAATAATCGTAAGTAGGGTTATCACTAAAACTAACTCAGGAAAGAGTGAAAGAATTGCTTATAGTCTGTAAATCACATTTACACATGGAAATTGTAATCTTGGGAAAGTATTTACTAATAACCCAGTTGGTACAGCCCCCCAATTATTGTTCCCTTACATCACAAGGAGGAACACAGCCTGCTGTTCACAATCTCCTAGTACATCATATACTAAGCTTTTCTGGGTTTTGTATCCATCTGTGGGTGGGTAGATGATTGAGAGAAGCCATTCCTTCTAAATTAATTCAAAATGACTAAAGTTAACTTCATAGGGAAATGAACTGTGGAAAAGAATTTTGGCACCAAAAAAAGGTAAAATATGTCTGACAGATTTTTCTTTAATGTCCAAGCACAGCTGAACTATAATAGGGTGAGCAATTAACTCTGATTAAGAGGTGATGTCATTGGGTTTTTTAGCATATAGGATAAAACACATTGACTCAGTGCAAAGGAATTTGTAACTGACTGACTGTTACAGCCTTGACTGTCCTCTGCTTCATAAAAAAAATCGCAATAACTCCAGAAGAGGAAGAATAATAATAAACACTTTACTCTGAAGGAGATTCACACCATTTTCCCTTGATGAGGGAAAGTTTAACCTCATAATGTGACTTGTTTGTTTTCCAGGAAGAACAATAAAAGCCATTAGCCTAATGTCCCTTCTGTGACATATAGAAAAAGTAGGCCTTATTCCCAGAAGAAATGGAGAGCCAGCCCTAGGGAGATAGGAAGAAGAAGAAGAGGCTGCCATATGCCTGTGTGATTCAGCTAAGAATGGTTAAATCTGCCTCTTGTCATCAGTGGCATCATCTAAGCAATAATGGACAAGAGCATTATGAAGTAAAATTATCTCACTCCCTGTTCTCCATACTGCTGAAGTCCATATTACTTTTCTTAAATAATATTCTCCAGCAACAGGAATTTGTTGAAATCTCTTTGAGACTGGTGCCTAGTTGATGGCTTTGCCACGAGCCCTGAAAAAGCAAGTAGCAATGTTTTCCTTATAGCATATTGAGGGTCAAATACATTTACATTGTATGGCACATACGTTCTCTTCTCCTTTCTCAAAATGATATATGTAGTTCAGCTCACACCTGGTGAGTGGTAAAGGTAGGTAGGGAGTCCAGTATTCCTGAGGCACAAACATCTTGAGAGATAAGTGCCTCTGAACTTCATCACACAGCACAGAACAAAGTCCTACTTCAAGTTTCAGTATGCCTGAATTGTTCAATTTCAGGCCAGGAAAAGCAAGGAACACAACAATGCATTTCTAATCCTTGGCTATTTTTGTTTATAATTGTTCTGCCCATTTCAATCCTATTACTCCAAACAGTAGAATGCAGCCTGGGTTTTTTAAAGTTAAAAGAATTTCAGGAGATCCCAAGACTATTGAAGACATGAACAAAACCTGTCCAACTCCACAAGAATGAATACAACATTTCCAGCTTAGGTACACCTCAGATTTATCTGTCTGAAGCTAGAAGTGTGCCATTTGGGCCACTGATGAGACCGCTCAAGGGGTCACCTGAGAGCAAAATCCAAGCGATTGTGGAGATACTTTCACAGAATCTTTCTGCTTTCCTGGATACACATTTTCCTGAAAGTCACAGGAGTTTCAGGTTTTGTGATTCCTATTCTTTCAACAAATAAAATATTTCAAGTTTCTCCTAAAACAGCAGGCTATAATACTGCAGTAAAACTTCATGGTTGATTTTTTTTTAATTAATGCATCCTGCAAATTAACATAGTCCATTGACAGACACACACCTTTTGATAACAAATCCCTTATTTACAGTGTTGCATCTGCTAACAAGAGTGGCCTTGCTAGTCATTCTTGATGCATCTGGCCCTTTATTATTGTTTTGTTACATAGTACTGTTCAAACTGCAAATTACTATGGAATGCTACAACATGCTCATCTTTTCTAAATTAACATCCTTCAGTATGCCTCTTCAGTTAATACAAGGAAGGCATTGATTACAGTCTTTCCCAATGAGTATATCAAGATGAATACTTCATAATAAAATACTAGCCTGAAATGTATTTGAGAGATATATGGCAACAACTTTGGAAAACACTGGTTTAGAAAAGTAATTTCCAGAATTCTTTTCCATTGAAGCAACTTGGCTGCCTCTGGGAATTTCCTCTTGTTAGTACCCATCTTGACTTGACAGGGAACTTGGAGCAAATACTTGGATGTGAGCTTTCACAAAGGTCGTAAAAAGCAAGTCATTGTCACTCTATGATTGTAAGTAGCACCATCGGATTTGATATTTATTAAATATGCTACTTCCAGTGAATAGTTACATAACACATCCTTGTGGAGGGATAAGAACTATAGGATGGCCCTGCTCTGTCATGACCCTGAAGCTGATTTACACAGACTCTGTCCATGTCACAATCTATTCTAACTTGAATCAACATTGAGACAGCAATAACACAGCTATCATTGCTAAATGCCTTTTTAAACTTGGGCATTCCAGCCTGGCTGGCTGAGGGAACTTGAAGAGAAATGCTGACTTCTTGAGTCTCTAGTTCCTTGGATTCAGGTCAAGAAGGGAAACATTGGGAACAACAAAAACAGTGCATCAGACAGTGATCCACTTAAAAAGAAGAGGCCATTTAAGCCCACCCTCGGGCTGATGAACAGAACCAAATGAAGCTGAATGTGCTGGAATACTTAAAAAGAGTGTTCAAGCTGATCTTTAAAACATATGATTGATACCTCAAATTCTTGCTGAATCATGCAAACCAAAACTATTCTATGGATCTAACACTGCTGGAAACTAAACCTTGCCCTTGTTAGGAATTATGTAAATTAACCAAGTCATTTATTTAAATACATATACATCATCTATAGAGACTTGACTGTCATATTAAGCTACTCTAAGGTTTGAGAACAATATGCAGATGCTTACCACTGTAGTTTTGTCTGGGTTTAACAGGAGTCTGCATGGTTAAATATCACTCACTGCTTTGACAGTATATAATGCCCTTAATTCTTCACACACAGATCAGATGTTGGTAGTGGGAAACATCTGTTCCTGCTCATATATTACAGAAAAAAAAAAAAATGAAACAAAAAAAGATTAGAAATTGGTAGCAGAGTTGCAAAATTCTGGCTTAGAACTTAAACAAGCATAATGTTAGGAGTTCCTTCTTTTCTTTCCTGGGTGCCTGGGATTTATAGTTGGGTTTTTTATTTTAATACTTATCTATTGTTTAATTGTGTTTTTAAATGAAACTGCAACATTCTTGCTAGTACTGAATAAATATATTTTGTAGTTGAATTGTTTGAAACTTTGAAAATAAAAATGAGATTACTCAAAGGTCCATTCAGTCCAGTTTAGGAGTGTTATCTCAGTTTGTTATGGGAGGTTAAGACAGCAGCAGCAGCAGCAGCAGGAAGAAAACTCAAATTCACAAAATCTCTGATTTGTCTACTCAGCAGAAAGGGTGTAGAAAGTAGATGGAGATTTCTGTTGAGAGATTTCTGTTGGAAGATTTCTGTTCCACAACATGCACACACCCTGTGCAGACATACAACAGCCAAAGCCTTGCCCCATGAGTAGAGAACATGATTCTTGCTCCACATGCAACACATCTATGTCTACCCAGACTTCCAGACATAGTATTCCCACCTCTGACAAAGTCTTCTGCATGGGGTTGGACTTCTGAGGAGGTGTGCCCCTGGTGAGCTATTTTTCTGTGATTTGTTGATTTCCAATTTAGATGATCAGCAAAAGCCACCAGTGAGCTTATTTCAAACCTTCTGACCCCCTGGAATGATCATTAAAGGGAACAGGCAGGAATTTGTGAAGCAAGGGCTTAAAGACAAGGTATCTGATTGACTCAGCAGGTCACACAGCTCTATATGCTTCTAGACCTCCCACTCAGGAAAGCAGCAGACCTGTGATGACTAAAGTCCCCAGGATACAAGGAGATGAGCCTCCCTCAGAGCTGAACACCCTGGCTTTGAGGCAGTCCTGGCTCTATAGTGGCTCTGCTGGGTGAGCAGGCAGGGATTCACAAGTCCAGGGTACTGCACCTTTCTTTTTTATTTCCCTGGGGAAAACAATAATGAGCAGTAAAAATTTCAGTCCATTTGACTGAACTAAAATTGCACGTCACAGCAGAAAAGGATTCTGACAAAAAAATCTGGGCAGATCCAGTAACTTCTGCTTATGACAAACTGTTTTTCTTTCTAGCTTTTCCATGTGAATTCTGAATTCCTTTTTTTATTAAATTCTCCCTGAAATCACTGCTGTTCTTACAACAGCGGTAATTTCTTCTTACGTTCTTTTCCACATGTATGTCATGGATACTCATTTACTAAATTAAGGGTTTTTAGAAGTAGCTTAGTCATTCTGGAACTCAATGGGAAAATTCCAAGTCTTGCCTCCATAATTTGTCTGGATTGTTTAAACAATTGAGAAACATATTGTTACATAATACATGTTAGATATATCACAAATGGTGGTAATGTAATGCATTAGCTATGCAGTTTGTATATTTTTATAAATATTTAACAAAGCAACTTTACAAAAATGTCCATGCTGTTTGTTCTCTGTTTACTGTTACAAACCTGCTAATCAACATAATAAAACAATGGTTATAGCAAGAAAGAAATTAAACAATTTCTTATTGGTGTCTTCTGTGAGTAAACCAGGTATTATCACCTAATTTATCTGTACATTAAATACCTCCTTGTGTGTCCTTCATTCCTTTTTTCCATCAGATGCTACTGTGTTTTATTTATGGGAAGAAAAAACTGCTACAGATAACTGAGGAAATACTGGATCAGGCTTCACATTTTCTGTCTTTTTTTTCTGTATATGATTCCTATTCAGTAGTAGTGCCATATTTACAGCAGGTGTCATCTGGATATTTTTGATGTAGGGTAAAAGGTTGTCATGTATATAACCCCAACTAGGTGTAATAATGCACATACCTCAAATTATTGCTTGCATAAATATCTTGTCTTCAGAGAAGTGGACCAGTGTAGGTAGCTGGGAAAATATCTTGGATAGATAACCTGCATTCTTTTATTCTAGTTCAAAACCAAAACAGTCTGCATAGTTTTAGATTTATTTCATAAACTCATGAAAGCTGATATCTCCATGCATTTTAGGGAGCTGCTGGTACTGAAGTCTTTACCTCAGACTGCTTTCACCTAGTTCCTTTTCTAACCTGGGAGTACGCAACACACACAGATCTTTGGGTTAGGAAATCGTTCCTGTTCTTAAAGACCATGTGATTTCACCTTAATTCCTGTTGATAGCAACCATAACCATATCTAACACCAGCTCTAACACAGCCTCTGAACTCACCAGAAAAAATATAATATACCAGAGATCCTGAACTACTTCTTCTGAAATACATCCTCCCACCCATTTCTTACTGTGTCCTTTGGAAATCATCCCAGTTTACCACTTACCTACAACAGGCTCTTTGTTCTCCATTGACTTAATATATAACTTCCATTTATGAGCACTTTCTCTGCTCCGTACTATCTAAAGGGTTTTAAGCCTTTCTTTCCCCACAGTCAGCAGGAAATAAGTTTGGTACTTATTAAGAAATATTCTCAGTATTTTTATATTCTTATCTAAAACCAGTAAATAGAGTATTATTTTCTTCCTCTATGATAAGAGGATAATCCTTCAGATATGCTTGGTAAAACCTTCAAAATTTTATGTTTGCATGCTATAAAAAAAGTTTCATTAGCAAGTACATCACACTAGAGACATAGAAAAGAGCATAATAATTTAACTGCAAGACTTTCAAAAGCATGCAAGGGACGTTAGTCTATATCTCTAAAAAGCTCACAGGCACTATAGATGTGGTCAAGAACAACTTAGATAATTTCACTTAAAATATTTAACTAGAAAGTAATTGCTCTTATAAGTTGAAATATAACATAGCAGAACTTTTTCAGTCATATAAAATGAAATAATAGTAACAAACCATGACTGTTTTTCTGAAATGCCCTAACCCTTTCCGAAAGCCTTTCTTTGTCTGTTCAGATCCAACCATGCATGTAAATGGAGTCTCTGGCAAAGCTCTTTCCTGCTTGGGCTTTGTTTACATCAAGCTTCCGGTTACCAGAATCACTACAGAAAGGTCTTGTGCAAAGCATTGCTCTTGGATTGTGAAACATCGGTTTGCATTAAAGTGATACTGAAAACAAATGTAAGGGGAAACAAATAAAGAGGAAAGGCATTTATAGACTTATATTAACTAGATTTTATAATGAAAAAATTCTTGTGATTTCAATAAAAGAAGTCAACTAAAATAAGATATCCAACTAGATTTTGTCCATTTTCCAGCTCCAAAGCTCTTCTGAGTTTTTTTTCTGAAAGTATCAAATTAAAAATAAAATCTACTGAAATTATTTTTTTTTTCTAGCAAACCACACATATTTATTGTTGTTTCATGTAACTAAAGTCCCCAGTTACCTTCAGGCTGCTTCAGAAAATGTTATCCCATTCCCAAGGTGTGTAGGAATCAAAATGTTGGCAGTCTCAGTTCTCTAAATCCCCCAGGCCTTATGGAAAACTGGAATGACATCTTTTCCCTGGATCTTTCCAAGAAGTACTCAGTTTTGCACACTATAGGGTAGCACAGTTTAGATTCTCTCATGGTATAGTTTAAGGTAAGTAAATCAGAACACAGTAGGGACAGAGAATAGAATTGCTAATAAGAGTTGCTAATAAGAGAGGAGAAGCACGGGTAAAACTAAATCTGAAAAAAGGACATTCCATCCCTTTTACTACAATGGTACCTAACCCTTACCTTCCTGGTGTTGCTCTATTTTGCTATACAGTATGATCACGAGCGTAATGACAATATACTTCCGTTAGTAGGGAAAAACATTACTTTTCAGTGAAGTAAAAAATATGCATCATAGACTATAATAAAGAGGAAACCTGCTTTAGATTTTTGTTTGTTTTTTAGTTTGTTTTTTTTTTTCTGTACTTTCAGATCAAGAACTTCCTAATCTGCATTCAAATATCACAAAACTAAGTACAGATGAATGCCTTGACAGACACCACTAACAGAAGTAGCTCTTTTCCTTTCAAAGGAAGTTTCCCAAATTCATGCAGCTTAAAATTTGCATCTGGGTAAAATTTGCATATAAAAGCCTATAAAATTTGCACCATAAAATTTGTGCTATAAAAGTTATATAAAGATCAGTAAAAATCCTACCATTTTCTACCCCCATCTCTGAAGATACAAAAGTGTGTAGTACCCCTCCCTCTCTGGAGGATATCCCATTTCTATGGGGTTACAGTTGATATTTCTAGAGTTGAAAGCTGTGCTTGTAAGAAGAAAACCTGATTCTGCATGGATATCAGAGCACACTTAACTTTTGCAGGTCCAGGAGCAGGGTCCACAAAAGGAACAGATAAATATCCCTACCATCTGCTATTTCTCTAATGCAAGATGATAAAAAAGATTAAGCAAAGTTTTGTGATGCAACTAACATTCAAGTCAAGGCTGGCTGAAGAAGAACTGTGTGCTATTCAAAGGAAGAAAGGGCACACTTGTGTAATATGGAAAAAAGACAAAGCATATTACTAGCTTTTGGCTGAATGTTCTATTCAGTACCCATACAAATTAAACAATGTTGACGAGGAAGTTATGCCACCATACACCTCTCAGATTCTGTGACTTTCATTTTAAATTTCTGAAATCTCAGAAATACGCTACTTAAAGGATGTCAGATAATTTGGACTGCTCTCCAGTGTACCTTGCTCATGAAAACAAAAGCTTTTAGGAGATGAAAACTGGAACCATGTGAAACTGACAAGAAAAACATGAAAACATTATACATGTGGCTTTTTTGGATTAGTGCTGTCACCAAATATGCTTTATTGTACACACAGTTAGACTTGCTTATGTTGCAAAGGAACACATTCCTGATTTGCTATCTATGAGTTATTTGCAATAAGTACATGAATTGCTGAAAATGAGAATAGAAACACTGTCATCTTTTCCCCAAGAAGCCTTTTAGTAAAATTGGATAAGCTATTTAAAATTAACACTCTGTTACTCCATGTCATTTTCCCTGTTAGAACTGAATCACAAACCAATAACAATCTTCCAGAATGTCCTTGTTATTAATCAGTGTTCACTGACACCTATCCAAACAAATTACTGCCTATGGATTATCTGAAATGTAAAGCTATTATTTGCACATAATTATAGGTGATAGATCACTCAAGTCACATGTTATTTAGATGCTAATTAGATTATCTCTGTTTCATAAAATTGAGCATAACGGAACATCCTAAATACCTGAAAATACCTATGAAAACCTTTAGAATCTCTAAGTGATCAGACAGAGATCTAATTCCAGGAATTTTTGAGTGTGTGTGTGTGTGTTTGTTGTAGGGGAAACCTGACTAGCTAGAGACATCTTTGCTGGTAATATACAGAGACCTCAGATTTCCAAGCTCATTTTGGCTTCTGGGTGAGATGACTAATAAAATTTTCATTTCCTTTTTGTTTGACATACAAGACTCAAGTAATAGGAGAGACATGTGCTTGATGCTGTTCATATGCACTGTCCACAGGGCCTGGTTTTACTTCAATTGCTTGTATGTGTCTTCAGGAATTCCTATATCTCTTCTCAATAGCACAATATTTCAGACATCCATTTCATGCTTGGCCTGAAGCCACTGGCCTTTGTATAAACTCTAAGAGTCATACCAACTGCTGTTCTTAATTTTGCTCGTTTTCCATCTCATTACACATGCCCTTCTAAAAAACCCTATATGTAGTGGTTACTAGTCCAGTTGGTGTAGCCCAGCAGTGGTAACTATATTAGTGGTTACTAGTTCCAATGGCTGTAGCCTGTAGCCCTGCTGGAGTCCCAGGAATTCCAGACAACAGCCATACTCCTCTCTTCCTGCCAGTCAAAAATTCAGGACAGAATGAAGGGAAAACCTTAGCTTTAAGACTGTCTTACAATATTCTAAAACATGGTTGTACTGATGAATTGCTGAAAACTTTTCAGTGTCTATTTACTTCTTTTCAACACTGACTTATTTCTTCTTATCCGCAATAACCCTAACAAAGGGATTTAACTGCTTCAGATTCAGATCTGCAGCATGGATCTGAAAGGGTTACACATGATTTGCACTGTGTGTTAGCTGTGGGTCATTGTATTTATTTTAAAGTTACTGTAAGCAGTCTGTTTCACCAGGCATTTCATCCTGCTCTCTCTGTCTTTAATCTATTTAGGCAAAACATTCACTTTAGTCAGTGATACTTTTGTGGAAGAACTAAAAGTATGAGCCAAACATGTGGCTTGATGAAGTTAAAACTTCCTTCCAGCATGTTACAATGGTGTATCTATACTGCAGATGTAAAAAAACATAGTTTTCCTTCTTTTTGATATGAAGAAAATGCAAGAATTTTTTATTTTCCTTAACAAAAAATGCAGGCCAAATCCTACTAATCATGAAAAGTGAATATGTCATTTACATCTTTCATTTGGAGGGTTGATTTGATACTCCAAATCTTTCCAATATGATTTAAGTTAAAACTATTCTGACATAAAGATTTCAATGTTTCTTTTAATGTTCTCTGTCTCTAAAATTCCTTCTTTGTTAAATTAAAGATTCAGTGACTACATACTGTGGGTACTTCCTCTGATTTTTCAGATCCAGTTCCAATGCTATATGATTATTATATTTGTATGGAACAGTGATTATAGAATAAGAGATTACTGAAATACAATTATTTTTAGACTTCAGAGAGTTGTACATTGTTCCTGACTGCATCTGTTAAGATCCTGTAAAAAGTGAGCCAGATGCTGTATAGTACACAAACCCTTTGAGTTGCAGAGACCATATGTTCAAAGACTACCAAAATACTCTCTGAAAAGTAACTGTGATTATGATCAACAGGACAGGCAGCTAAGATAGAATTCTGTCCATTTAAATTGCACAATCCACACAAGTTTATGGGAAAACTTCAGCTGCCACTGAAACTGGCCCTACCTGTGGCAAAAGTCTCAAATATTTAATGACTGCAAGCACTGCTGAACAGCGACAAGTGGAGAGGAAAATATTTTTGAAAGACATA
>JAOEHX010033357.1:0-11147 GCA_025448015.1 Bolborhynchus lineola | reverse complement strand
CTGAGGGTGCACTCAATCTCACTGTCCATGTCACCAACAAAGATGTTGAACAAGACCAGTCCCAGCACTGATCCCTGTGGGACACCACTCGTTACTGATTTCCAGCTGGACATTGAGCCATTGAGCACAACTGTTTGCGGCCATCCAGCCAGTTCTTTATCCACGGAGTGGTCCACCTATGAAATTGATGTCTCTCCAACTTACAGACAAGGGTGTCTTGTGGGACTGTGTCAAATGCTTTGCCCAGGTCCAGGTAGATGACATCAACTGCTGTAGTTCACTAAGCATGGAACTTGTTTTCTCCTCCTTTGAGAAAACTCAAATTCTCAACTACCCCCTTGAGGTCTTGCTTTGTCTAGAATGGTTCTGACTTTCTAAGGGAATGAGGAGCATTATGATTTAGCAGCTTTAATCTGTTTAAATGTGCAGTCGTAATATAAGGGAATTCTGGTATTTCTACTCAGTCTGTGCCTCTTCTGATACTGTAGTTGAGAGTAATTTCAGATACAGGCAGTCTTCTCTATTGATTTTATTCCCTGTAGTATTGTGTTTGATATGGCAGTTTCTACTGCTAGCATTTAGTCTGACAACCCATCCAAAGTGCTCCAAATATAGTACTTTGTACTGATTCAGTTTGCATACCAACTGGATGAGAATGTTAACGCCAGAGTTTGAGTGATCTGTTGGTATTCTTCATAGTGACCTCCCAAGTTTTCCATGGAAGAGGTTTTATGGCAAATTTGAAGCTTTGCATCCAGGTTTCCTTAAGTTGTTTTGTACTCACTCAGATATATACAGTAAAAGCATATCCTACTCCTCTTCTTCCAAATAACACTATATACTTTCAGGTGTGTAGGGTATATTCCTCAAAAGTAATTTTGTGATGGCAGTGATTCATATCAATAGTAATTCTCATGAACTTTTGCTGAGGGAAATGTGCAAATATACTGTTATGTGCTTATTTTGTTGAAGACATGACTGCAAAAATAACATTTAAAAGACAAAAACCTGAGTAAAACTCCCACATTTTCATTCTTATGTATTCTGGAAAATCATGTGTGAGAGCTTAAAACAAAATCCCTTGCTTAGGTTTTCTTTTTATGCTCTGTATGTGCTCTTATCCTCAGTGACAAGGTGTTGGCAGTGAGAGGAGCTTGCAAATATGACTGAAATGGCTACATTTGGACAATGGTGCTGGATTTCATTTCAGCTTTTCAGAAAAATAATGTAGCAGTGGGAAGTTTACAATCAGAAAGCATTAATTCACTTGTATGTTACTGGACATGAGCAGCAAGGGAGGATGATAAAAGAAGAAATAAGTACACTGTTTTGGGACAGAATAAAATGTGCCACTATCTGCTGTTAATTGAATGGACTCCAAGTATTATGCTGCGTAACACAGTCTGGTAGATATCTCCAAAGCAGCAACACATTGATTTTATTAAGAGACTGACAGCCTTAGGGAAGGAGAAGGATCATGTTAAGAGAATGAACAGAAGTGGCTGTTCCTCATTTATTTCTCTTAACTGGATCCACCTCCATGGGTTACATTATACTTGCTCTAGTTTGGATTCCTGTTTCAAAGTAGTCTTGCTACTTAGTAATTTATGAAGTCTTAGCATTGACATTAATGAATGATGCTGTGGTATTTGGAAAAACCTCACTGTTTTGGTTTCTCCTTTTTTTCCTTCCCTTCCATGTAATTACTCTTTGATTTAAGGTTGCTATTGTTATAATACACTTGTCCTTGGTCATTGTGCTTTGTGGGTTTTTGCTGCAAATAGATAAGTGTTAAACATCAGATTAGAGAGTGTGAGTGACATTCCCATTATACAGTGTCCTGCTGCTGGTTACAGGGAAATATTTCCTGCATGTGAAAGGATCCTCCTATAGATTTTCTTTTGCCATGAAGGCTCTCGTGTGGTGTCTGTTATGTATTATTCTGGGTGATAATGGAAATAACTTTTTATCAAATATAGTTTATTATGTGGCAACAGTCACTTTTCTATCAAACATGGCTACTTACCTGTAATTATTCAGAGTAGGTTAAAACCAGGTAGTTAACTGCAAAGGGTTTTTTCACTAGCTTTCTGTTTGCCTGTGGTGCCTTTAAGTGATGCTGAAGGACTTCTGTGCCTTTTGGAGAAGGTAGCAAGAAAATAACAGCTATTGTCATCTGCAGTTATTTTACTCTAGCACATGTTGTTTGTGCTGACTTGCACCATTTCTTTCTACAGTGTGATGCAGGATTGCTGTGACAGCCAGTTTAGGTACTGCATGCTTAAAGAATCTCCTGGGCCAATAACTGCATTGGTCCAGAATTTGGCAGCTAAATCCAGCAGTAGGGGAGTGGGTTGTGAGTGTGTTCTCTCACTCTTTCTAGAAACATGTGAATGTCTTGGGTGTTGCAGAGTTTACACCTAAAAGGATGAATCATCACCTCAGATGAAAATGCTTGTGGCTTGTGATGTGAATTGGCAGGTAAAGCAGGACATTCCAGAACTGTACAATGCAAAAGCTGGTCTCTGATCTGGGCTGCTTTTCAAGAGGTCTGTGGAAAAATGCCTGTATTTTTCAGAGAGATCCTGTATTTCTTCCAGTCTTTAGAAGAACCTTTACAGGCAGGCAGGAAATACTGGCCGTCTGTGGAGAGTCCAGAGGAACTGGAGCTGAACCACTGTCTCCTGCTGAATGAATGCTAAAGTCAGCAAGCCTTGATGAAATTAAACAGGAGACCTCATAAAAACTGAGTAGTGATTAAATCTTTAGTATGTCTTTTGTTGGCCTTTTCCTATATATGCATAAATGTGTGCTGTCTCTTGCTCTCTAATTGAGAAATTAAATGCAATTACATATAATTGAGCAATTGTAAACATCCTTGATTATTAATGAACATTGACTTCTCCAGGTGAAAGCACTAAGAGGAAGTAATATCACCTGATGTGATGATGCATGTTTTCCCAATGGCATTGGGGAGGGGTAGATGAGTTTAGATGTAGGAGTTGTAATTCATACCTCACAGAGAGCTCCAGTTTCATACAGTTCCTTCTGCTTCTTTTGTAAGTTACTGAAAAGTCTTTTGTTACTTTCTTCAAAGATGATTATCATCTTGGCAAATCTCTCCCTGAATTTAGCATGGCCCTATGAAAGCAGAATCCTTTTTCTGGCAGTATCAATTAAGCTAAGCAATGTAAAGCTATTCAAGAGTTGTTCTGTCATTAGCACCTCTCTCTATATCAGTGAATGATAGAGCCTGTCTTCAGGGCAGCTGACATGTTTGTGATTGCTAAAGATGATGGTGTGGAGTGAATCCCGGCAGGAGTCTAGACAGTGCTGCTGTAGAAACAGGTGATGGAGGAGAAATGCCTCATTACTGCAAAACAAAACTTGATTCTTGCAATGTGAGTTTCTTTTCTAAACCCAAGATTCAGCTCGTATTTTACAGCCACAAAGGTTTGCAAGGAGAAATCACCTGTAGCCTGAGACAGAAGGAACTGGTTTGCTTTCCCATAGGGCATGCTTGTCAGAAGTCATCACTGTTGACTTCCAGGGTCCAAGAACTGGTTCCCTTGTTGCAGTTATTGCTGCTGCTGGAGGTAGGATTTTGTTGTATGTGACTGGGAAGCCAGAATGGAGGTCTGTGACTCATATTTACTGCAAGGCCAGTTACCTGAGAGACTAAATGCTGCTGGACTTGGCATGAAAAGGCTTCTCAGTAAGACAGGAGATGGGATGCTTCACAGGCTGTTTCCAGTGAGAGTTCGTTGGAAAGTTTGTTGCTGATAGTGTGACATACAGAGTACTTGTTGACCTTGAGAGGAAATAGCAGTCTCTGTGACAGACTCTTCATGAAGAGCTTTTCTTTGGGAGGGATTTTTCATCTTCATTTTGCTTCTGCTTTGAGGCCTGATCCAAATGTTACATCATGCATCGATGTGGTCGTTGACTGTGTCATTGCCAAGGCTTTGTAGCAAGAGATACCTTTCATGTCTGGCTTTGTGCTAGTCACTGAGTATCCTGCAACAGGAAATGGGGCATACACAGTCAAACAGCTCTTGCTGTCTACAGCCTAATGAGTTTTACTTTGGTTCGACAGTAAATGCTAGAGATATTCAGTGTCAAAGCATTCAGACTCATCTATCTGACTGTTTTCTAGTGCTCAGGAATCTTGACATCATGCTGATTAATATGCTACATATTTTCCAGTTCTGCAGTAGGGAGTAGCATGTCACAATTAATTGATCTATTTTGCCTTTATTGCCATGCAGCTAGAAAGATATACCAGCCACTTAACTAGAGACAGCTTTTAATGAAGATAATGAAAAGAGCGGCAATAAACAGAGCAGAAGCAAGATCCAAGTATTGCTTAGTGCAAGTTACAGGGTAAAGACTCAAAATGTCCTCGATATGCCCTTGATGCTGAGGCTATTCTGTGCCAGGTCAGCAGGAATACGGTTCTGTGCCTGTAATGCCTTGCTCTAGTCCAGCAGAGTGTTGCATCAGTCTGGAGATGTGTGGTATGTAAGGAGAGTCTGACTGTATTTCTTCTTTTGAGTATGTCTGTGGCTGAAGCATCTGGGGTGGCAAAATAATTTATCCAAGGGATTTGGTCCTGAGCCATAAACTTCTATCTAGATAAAATCTTGCCATACTCAAAGCATATAGTTTGTTCATATTAGAGGCTCCAAATGGAGAAATTAAGGAATCAGTTAATATAAATATAGCATAAATGTAGTTAGTTAATCTGAATAAAAATACTGTCTAAAAATCACTGGAGAGATGCAAACTGCTACCAAAAGACTGTTTGTGGTACTGCACATTACGACAGAAAAGCAAATTTATCAGCAATACAAATTCATAGCATAATAAGAAGCAATGTTCCAAGTAATTTGCAACAACCTGTAGCTGAAGAGAAATATAACTACTGCAGCAAGAGTTTCGTAAGCTTATGGAACTGCAGGAGAGCAGAAAAGCTGTAATAATTTTTCTTAATTAGGCACAGATTGGCAAGGCACAGCTCTGAGCACAGGGGTTCAGTAAATGGAACTACATTTCAAAAGACCAACAAAGTTACTTTCATTTTGAAAGGATTTGGGGTAAGTGGTAGTATTTATATAGACTTGAGAGTGAGAGACTGAGTATTCAGTTTGCATTCAACCCTGAGTGCTCTGCTGGTCTTTGGAATTGTTCAGCCAACAGTCCATGGTATTCAAGGGCTAAAATTTGCAAGCCATCACTACCAGCCACTTCTCCTTTCTTGGTTTTGGTTTCGTTCTTGTTCTGGTCTGTTTGGGGTTGTTTTGGTGTTCTGTTGGTTTGCTTGGGGTTTGTTTTCTTTGGTTGGTTTGGTCTTGGGAGTTCTTATTTTGGGTGTGGGTGCGTGGTTTTGGGTCCTCCAATTTGAATCGTGGCAGAACATGGAACTAGAAGTGTATGTTATTCTGTGTGTTATTCTTAGTAAGTGACATTTGCTAGCCCTGGATGTACCTAATGGAAGATGGAAAGTTCGTTGGCACCCACTGGAGAGCATAGTATTTGGGAGATGATAGGAGCTCTAGTTTGAAGAGTTAACACAGAGCACTATTTGTACCTCTATCCATGCACACATGTGAGAACCCTTCTGAAAATTCTGATGGATTGTGAATTCTGTGCAAAATGATTCTGGAAAATCTAGTAAGTTTTTCATTTTTTCCCCTCTTCAATGCTTTTCACAGCACCCATGACAAATGGAAACCTACCAGGAATGCAGCCACTATACCTTGTTTCTTCTGTGGAAAAATCTGTTTCATCACTGTGATGACTTTGCAAAGTTGTTGTGAATTTCTGTTAATTCATTACAGTTGTGGATAGTGGCAAAAATTATTTATTTGGAAAGCTCAAAAGACAGACAATGTCACAGAGGAATCTTTGGACTTCACTAAAATGTGTGCCCTCTTTTTGTACTGGATCAGTTGAGAATCTGAAGTATGCAGAAAGAGGGCAGGAGAAGGAAGGGGAAGACACAGTCTGTTGTAAAGAGAAGCTTCTTTTTCTTATTGTTGGGCAAAATCTCAGTCCAAGAGACATGCCTTTGTAGTGTGCAAAAAAGGCAACCCAGAATTGATAGAGTTCCTGTGGAAATATTCTGAGACCAAGGAAAATATCCCCCCCTTCACCATGACGGATTTAAGGACATTAAATCAAGGTGAAAATATGTTCCTTATTTGCAGTATATTTTCACGGTGTAACATGTTAAAATAAAGATTGATTCTAATTTTATTTGGAGGTCATTATTAATTCCGTTTAGAACAACGCACGGATCAGCAAATTCCCTATTTGTGGTCTGCCATCTGTAAGTCTTACTGGATCTATTCAATTAGATTTCAGTGCAGCATCTGTAGCACTGGTAAATTCAAATAATTAAGCATCATGATTTCTTGTGTATTATAAATGTCACCAAACTACTTGCTGCAGAGCAGATAATTCCTTTTTGTAATTGGAATTTGTCATGAATTGTTTCCTCATTTATAGCTATTAGAACTTGGAAAAGAATTTTATATAATTAGGTACAGTCTGAATTACTTTTTGCCATAGATCCATGGTTTTTATATCTTTTTCTGATGTATCATAGTCTCTTTTTCTCTTCAGTTACATTTTAGATGTTTTCCCTAAAATCTCTTATTACTCCTTTATCAAAGCAGCTGAAATAACTGTGGTCTGGGGGAGGAGGAAATGGAGAAACAGAGCTATTGTGGCCCATATGTAAGATGAGTTGGATTAATCCTAAAGCATTACAGGCTTGTGCCAAGACTCGAGTTTCTAAATGCAGGTCACTAGATGACAATCTCTGATTCATTAAAAGCAACTAAAAAATAAAGGAAATCCAAACCACAACATAGGTAATACCTGGAAGGGTGATACCTGCGTTTCAGTCCCTGGTTCAGGGGTTGTCTCTGTAGTTTTCAAGGTTTTTCAGTAGTTACCTTTGAAGTCCTGTGAGTAGAGATACAAATGTGATCTGGGGGTTTCATTGTATGGCGGTTGCTGCCTAAGACATCTGAGCTCCAGTGCCTGGCAGATGGTAAGTTTACACAGTGTGTTCTGGACAGATAGAGTCCCTCTGGCTGTGTTTGAGATCAAAGCAAAACCACAAGGTGTAGGCTAACCCTGCTGCAAGAGGTTGAATAGAGTTGCCTGGCTTCTGTCAGCTGCTGGCTCCATGACCTCCTGTCTGCCTGGGGCAGGCTGCATCCAGTCAAGGCCAATTGTGCTTGTACTTCTGCCTGTGGGAACCAACAGGTCTATATCACAGAGCAAGGGAGCTTCAGAGACCAAGTTAGCACTCTGAATTTGTAGGCTGTTCATGATACTTTCAGTGTCCTGTGTGATAAGGTTAACTGTTACTGCTATGCAAGGAGAGAGGAAGATGGGAGCATCCTACAGACTTGGTACCTTGCAGGACTCTTGTGGTCATTTTGTTACATGGCAAGTCCTGCTACACAGCCTGTTGAGTCAGAATTTGGATACTGAATGAAGCGCACCTTAACTGGCCATTGGCATCTGAATGTGAGAGAAATTTAACTTAAAGTCATTCTTGGATGTTTTAGCAGTATCTGAAGATCTTTGATCTTGGATATAAGCAACTCTCGGGGCAGATCAGCTCATCTAGATTTTGTTTTTGTTTCAATCTTCAGAGTTTTGGGAAATAGTTGAAAATGTAAGTAAGATGTACTATAAATGTTTTTAAAGGCAAACAAACCCCTTCCACAAATAATCTACTTACCTTTTTGAAACCGCTTGGTTGATAATTTGATCTCCAGATTTTTATGACTTCCTGTCTTATGGTGTTTAAGTTTATATCATTGAAAATAACAAGATTAAAGCACAGAAGTCTGTGGAAGATGTCAATGATGTAATTTAATTGGTCAAGCACTGACATTTGAGACTAAGGAGTATTTTAATTCAACACTGATCTTTTCAATGGAGCTGCTCCACAAAATACAAAAATTAGGACCAGATTTTCTTTTGTGAACTTGAGGTGATGCCCCTTTCCCCTTAACTACATGAGTCAGTAGAAAATCAAGCTCTTGATGCCATTCTTGGATAAGGACCACAAGGCTTTCTCACTGTTCCTGTGATGTAAAGGTGTCTTAGTATGTCCACAGCAGTAAAAATGCACTTAACACCCTTAATGATGGTGGAAACCATTACTCATAGACCTCATGCTTTCTCTGCAGTCACAAAGTGCATTTTCCCTTCAGGAATCTGAAGCAGAGGGATGATGTAACTTTGGGTTTTGACACTTTGCTGGGTGAAGGGCAAAGCCAAGAATAGAATTTGGGTCTCTGCAGTGTGCTCCTGCTCTAGCCGCCCTGCCTACTTCTTTCAGCCTGCTGCTACTTGGGGCTTTGCTGACCCAGCTGCAAGCAGATTTGGGACAGCCAAATTTCACTTCTTTTGCATATGTTCTTCATGCAACTGCAGTTAATGATTTTGGGTTTCACTTATTGAAAACCACTGCACTGTGTTACCATTCACGTGGTAATTCTGTCAAGTGATGAAAGATTTTCAGTGATCCCAATGGGAGATGTATTTATCAGCTGTTTATTACAAATCCCTTGCTGTAATGCAAACTTAAGTATGGGGAGCATGTCAAGTAGGTATTAAAGAAGGAATTGGAACAAGTTAAGAAACGCTGCAGATACAGAAACAGTTACTGACCCGCTCTTGAAAATTGCCACTGAAACACTCAGAACGCTGTTCCAGTGTCTGTTGGGGTAGACTGTGTCTGACTGATCAAAGCTGGTATTACACTGGTACCTTGGCAAGGTACCGCTTAAAACATAGAAAGTTAGCATTGTGACTCTAGTTTTGTGACTTGTGAGCAAACCAAAGATCCTGTGGGATCAGAAAAACCACGATGCTCTATAGCTTTGATTTCTAGGCCAGGCTGTTGAATAAAAAGACTAAGACAGAAAGAAGGTTCCATTTTATAAATGGCAGTATCACTGGCCAGGTTCTTGTCGTGTAGGCCACACATTAATCTCACACCATGGCAAACATTAATGCAGCATCCTAAGGCATCTCTTCTATAACACTACTGTCTTTTCCAGTGATTAATGAGTTAAGCATTAATCTATTATTACCACTGAGAATTGGGTATGATTCGTAAGTTACCATATATATGTTGTCAGTTTCCACAACTTGTGAATATTTGTCTTTCAGGGGGTCATTTAATTCTATGTATACTTTAAATATGTTGTATGTGATCTATTGTGATTTATGGAGCTGACAAAGACTGAGTCATTGTACAGTGAGTGAGTTTGCATACCCATTGAGTAGTAACTTTTGCTGAAAATCAGCTGTTATAATTTGGGGTAGTTCTGAAGTGTAATACTCCTTCTTTCCTCTTGTTGCATTTACTTAACGATTTACAGATTATTTTTTTTAGTATTCTATTTTATTCCTCACACAAATAACTCAAATTCTAGCCTTCTTTCTTTGTATCCCACAGAGTTCCATACAAGCCAGTCTACAGAATAAATTCACGTGCTCTCAGCCTAATTCACTGTCATGGTTTTTAAGCCAGTGTAACTTCACTGAAATCATGCAGTTAATGCAATCACAAAGCATAATACTGCAGTACTGTTTTGATGAATCAGGCCTGGCTATTAGCCAAAAGTCTGCTGATATAACTCCAGTAATTCTGTATGTGCAGAATTAAATAAACCAGATATTTTTTCAGGGGCTCAGAAAACCCAAAGGCTCTGTGTTCCTGAAATTATAATGTGCTTTATTATTTTTGCATATTTGTGACTTTTCTGGAATCACATAAATAATTTTAATTTTTTCTGATTAATATGGATTCTCTTTTAGCATAGTAAAAGGGCATAATCAAGATTCATATGTATGTCACCTGGCAAGTAGCATCATTTATGTGATAATATAAAAGCATTTTGAAAGCATAGCTAAAGCTGATGGTCACTGGTCTGAAAAGAGCATCTGTTATAGTCAACTCTGTATCTCTTAATGCTGATGACTTGTTACAGAAGTTTCTGAAAGGTAACTGGATGTTTTTCCACCACTGGCTAAAAGGAAAATATTGATCAGCATGGTTGATTTAATGTAGCATATTAAGACTTTTGGCATGTTCTAAGCATTAGGCTGGTTTGCTTGTATCATGGTTTTAACAGCATTCAGGCAAATAGCAAAAATGAAGATCAATAAAAGCATTAGAAATAAATGTTACTCTCTTGGGTCAAGAAATACATTGTGTTGCACCTGAACAAGCCATAGGTTGACGATACTGTTCATGATAAAACATGATGGGCCAATTGGAAGAGGAATTGTCCCACATATCCTTAATATTAGGAAATTTTGTTACTGCCTTTAGTGAAACAGGTGAAAGTCAATTCTGTGGACTGGCTTATGCAAAGAAGGAGCTTCTATGGAAATGCCCCAGAGCATTGCATAAACTTTGCCCTCTGTTCTGACCAACCTATATCATTTTACTGTGTATTTCAGAACATACTGACTTCACAAGTAGTTCATAAAGAGTACCTTTGCAGCTAGAAAGATCAGAGAGATCCTGTTCATTGGAACTGGGGTAAACATCTCTAAGAAGTAAGTGGCAGTTTCTGACTCCTGTTAGGAACAGGTACCAAGATGATTAAGCCCACATGGCCAGAACCAGGTTTAGAACAAGTGACTGCAAGGCATACTCTTGAAAGTAATGGAAAATTAGGGCAGTCCCAAAACTTTGCTGCTTATCACAGACTCATCTAAAAAATGATCTGTTTCTGTATGCGTATTGGGCATTAAGTAACACCCAGGTGAAAATAGTTGTGTATTTGTGCTTTAGCTTGGAGTTTGGCCTACAGACCTCCTGTGGTCCCTTCTCACCTGAAGGATATGATGTCTGTGATTTGTATCCAGATACAGATATGTTCAACCAAACGGGTTTGTGGTGGTTTTTCTCCTCTTACTGTTTTATAACCGCCAAATCAAAACCAGGTGGTATTGACTACTTCAGTATTATAAGCATGGATAGATGTGACTGGTGGAAACATAATTTTCTGTTACGGAAAGTGGCATTGGAAAACAGGTCTAGAGGACTCATGAACAGTATTTCTCCCTTTTTTTTTTTTTTGGGGGGGGGGGGGGGGGGG